>RCUC01151452.1:0-60815 GCA_003697995.1 Taxidea taxus jeffersonii | reverse complement strand
AGGCATTGGAGATACAGTGGGGAACCCGGGAAGAGACAGAGACAAAGTAAGTGCTTATGCCAGATGAAGGACAATAGCATGGGGGATGGAAGGACCTTCATCAGACAAGGTCAAAGGGAAGGCCTCCTGAAAAGAGGAAGGCTGTGTGGAGTCCCACAGAGTTGGAGAAAGCTGTGCAAAAGGCACTCCGGATGGGACGAAAAGCACATAGAAATGCTCTGGGCAGGAAGCCCATTGGAAAGTTCCAGTAGCAGAGAGTAGGCAGGGAGGGAGGCTGAAGAACAGCAGAGAAACAGGAGAAACCTCAGAGATTTCTGGTGTGTGTGTGTGTGTGTGTGTGTGTGTGTGAATTTCTGTTTTAAAATTTTTCTATGCCACCCATATGCCATATTTCATTCTAAGTCACCATCAGTTGTACGAATAAAAAAAGAAAGAACACTGTCAGGTAGTCAGTGTTTTTCTTACTGCATAGAATTCTAATTTGGTGTTTATGAAAAAGCCCTTTTAGACTTATTTGAACAGAATGCAAGGAAAAGGATGAGTGACATGAGTTGGTTAAGTCTTCCCTTTCAGGATATCTGTGAGTTTCCACACAACATTGACCCTCGTGCCGCCAAGGGCACTGCCAAGGCTGCGTTTCTCAAGAGAAACAATACGGGAGAAGGAGGACAGAGCAGCCGTGCAGACACAGAAGGAAAGTTTGCGTCCATCTCCAACGGCAAGAAGAAGCCAGGAAACTAGGCAGTGACATGATTGAATGGGCCTTCCTGAAAGCTCTGGCATCCGGGGAGATAGGGACTTGGGGGAGACAGGAGAGCCTGGAAGCTCACTAAGCGCATTAGGGCCATGGCTCTGAGCACAAATGATCTTAACTGGGACAAAGAGGGCAGAAGCAGAGGTGGAGAAAAGGAGGTAGATTCCAGAAATATTTAGCAGATAAAATCACAGGTCTGGGTGAATGATCGAGTAAGGGGGAAAGAAAGTAAAAGCAGAGTTCTGAGATGACTCCTCCCTTTTGCACATGGGAGAGGAAGGATACAGTGGCCCCATTCACAGAGTTGGAGGGTTGGGGTGGCAAGAGGGAAAATACAGGAAGTGGATCTCGAGCACAGTTTTAGAAAGAATGGATCTGCAGTAATTCTGAGACATCGAAATGCAGATTTCCAGTCATCAGCAGAAGACCCATGGTACTGTGAGAGTATCACGAAAAGCAAAGTGAGTCACACCATGCAATGCAGAGTCTCACCTTGTTGCCGATGGCGAATCAAAAGGTTTCCAGTAACAGAAGATGTGGGATTCCAAAAAAGATCACCCTGGCCAGAGCAGGAACACGCGGTTGGGAGAAGGAGCTGGATGAGAAGCAGGTAGGACGAGGAGGACATGCTGCAACAGAGCAGGCAGGAGAAGGGACCTGAGCCAGGGGTCTGGCCACAGAGAAGGAAAAGGGAACAGACTTGCCCTTTGTCACCAGTGCAGCCACACGGCTCCTGGGGATGGTCGAAAACCCAGAGCAGGTCACCTCCCCCACTTGAAACCCCTCCGTCCTCCTGCATTTCACTCTCTGACAGCCTCTCCAGAACACTCTCTTGCTACCTGCTCCCCAACACAACGTCAGGTGCCGCTGACACAGCCCTGGGCTTCAGTGTCCAGGCTCGTTTCTCCTGTCTGGCAAACGCCTATTTGTCTTTTGAAGACTTCCCTCCTCCACTGGGCAAGAAGGAAGAGCAGTGCTGACATCGAGGAGGCGGCCTGGCACCATGAGCAAGGCTGCACGGCTGGTAGCCCACACAGAGAGGCATGTGGTTCCCCTGTTGGACACACGAGACCTCGCAGAACAGGGTGACCTGGCCACAGCGAGGAAGGGAGACAAAATAGGCCCACTTCATCTCTTGTCCAAACACACAAAAACAGGTGGTTGGTCCACCACAAAGTACCAATCATCCCCTCTCCCGGCTCATACGAGCGAGTGCCTTCCTTCTGAATGACACTGTTCGTCTCACTACTCACACCTCCTTGTAGAAAAGACCGATGGAGTTACCCAGTCCCAGAACTGTCTCGCCTCCCCCCAGCACCCAGAGCACACCCTTGCTTCCTTGAATGCTCCCAAAAACATCCGCCCAAATCCCAAATCCTGTAAGTTCTAACATCCTCTTTCTACTGATCAGCCTCACAGCTCACATGATGTGGAACGAACCCACTGTGTTTAAGGACAGGTGTGCTCCCAGTGGCCTCTGGGGAGGATGCTGACCACTTTCATCGGAGGAAAGGACAGTTCCCTTTCTTTGAGGGACGTTCATGAGTTCCAGTCTGAAGGTTCCATCTTCTCTGTGAAGCAGGACCCATCCCATCGCCCCTGTTACGCTGAGAATGAAGGGCCCACCACAAAGTACACTCTCAACAATTTCTGTTGAACGAACTACACTCCAGCCTCGTGCCTGCCAATATGTGACACACATCTGTGCTCACAACGCTGCCCCCACTACACCCCTGAGAATGTAGACTCCGGTGGCCTCCACGCAAGAGCTCTGGGAAGTACTGGCTCTGTGCCCCAATATCACGCAGTCCCAGGCCCGCACTCACTCCGACCCTCCCCGACCCCCAGCCTTGACTGGCCTGATCTCAGGTGCACAACGGGAATCCTGACAACCCCAATGGGATGTAACCTACTCAAGAGGAAGAACCCGAACTTCTACCCCACCAACACTACACTTACTCCCTTCACGCCGGTCTTCCAGCAAGACTTTAGCCCCAAGAAGGCCGACCGCCCGTCTGCCTGCTTCAGGCCGCATCCCCAGGCCCGCTATCCCCAGGCCCGGCGCACAGCACAGGTGAGATAATTCGCCGCTCCATAAATGAAGCCCCGCTCCGGGCTCTTCACAGCTGCGAAACGAGGGGCGCACGAGCTGACAGCTACCTTTTGGCGAACCAGCGTGTTCCTGAGACACAGGCCCGCCTCCCACCCAGGCCCCAGCCCCCGGGGACACCGGCCTCTGACCCCGCGCCCGAAAGGCACCTCTGCGTATAGAAGCATCTTCACAAGTGCCGCGCACTCCCTCGTCGTCTGTGTCTGTCCAGGCGGAAGAGCAGGAGGTGAAAGCGGGCGTCCTTAAGCTAGTGGCCAGGGGCGTGGAGGTTCCGGGATGCTGTGTTCACCGGGGACATGGAAGCGGAGTCCACAGATGCTGAGGGGAACTACCAGCCTCCGAGAGGCCGCTGAGAAGTGCTGGTTCCACTGCGCTCAGCCGAAACGGCTCAACGACCCCCGGCCTCACGTCAGCTCCCGTAACAACATTCCCGCTTATTGGTGCCTCTGCCCAGAGGCTCATTGGATAATTTCTCCTCCCCTCCGCCGGCGGAAGGACTCCTTGAATAGGAAAAATGTAGCCCAGCCCACACAACCCGGAAGCTCTCGTGGCGCGGGTGAGTAAACAGAAAGGGACCCAACGGAGCGCCGTAATGCTTTCTGGGAGTTGTAGTCACGGGTGCGCGGGAAGTGTGCTAGGTTTCTTGCTGCTCAGATCATTTTCTGTCATCCATTGGGGGAAGGAGCTACAAGATCTCAGCTTTGGGGCGAAGCGCAGAGAATCCAGCCGGAAGAAACAAGTTAGTTGGGGTTCAGTCTCAACCACTGAGCAAATGTTCATGGAGCGCCGACTGTGGGCCAGGAGTTAGCACAAAGTAAGGGCTTTGCACACATATCCTTTTCAAATGTGGACGAGGAATGTGTGGAAAACTGGTACAATGCAAAACTGTGTGAACGTGAAAGCGAACTATAGCTGCCAGTTACAAGCATCAATGGCTGAAGTTAAGGAACATACTATTGAGTGAAGGAAGGGAACAGAACATTTTTATAAAGTTCAAACCAAAGAAAACGAATGTTCAAAGAAATGCACATATATGATAAAATACTATACAGAAGAAGAAAGGAATGGGGGAGGGGAAACAAGAATCACCACATTTGTGACCTATAGGGAGGGGAAGGGTAGAATCCTGGAGGGGAAGGATTACTACACACCTCAATCGTTTCTCAAGTTCCAGTGGTTCACCTGTGTTTCCTTATTATGCATATTTAAGATGTTCCTTACATATATTTTGTACTGGACTTCTTAGAAAACATCTTTATTTATCTAATGATAACCTCATAAAGGCTGACAATGATGCTAATGGGAAGGCTAATGGAGTCTGAAGCACTGGATGCTCAGTTAGGGGTGAGACCTCAGTTTGCAGTGTGGGAGCTAGTGGGAAAATCCCCATATCCTGTGGAAATGATGGATCAGGAGTACCTTGACTCAGAAAAATGAAGGAAACTGTCATCCAGCGCTTGGAGATTGCTTCGTGAGCTAGGCACAAACTACCCCTCCTTTCCCATTACCATCTGGTAGGACCTCAGTCAAACTAACATCTTCCTTCTCTGCTGCTGCTGTTTTCTGAGTCTGGGGCCTGTGATTTCATCACAAGCTTTAAATGGCTCTAGTCAGGTGGAAAGCCTTCTATCCCCCATAGAATTATTTTTGCACCCTTTATAAAAACTCAGTTGGGTATACTTACGGAAACTATTTCTGGGTTCTTTGTTCTGTTCTATTGATCTGTGTGTCTGTCCTACAAGTATCACAGTCTTCCTTATTATAACTATCTAATAAGTTTTGAAACTGGGTAGAATGAATGTTCCCACTTAATTACTCTTTTTCAAAACTGTTTTTGAAGCTACTCTAATTCTTCTGTCTTTCCACATACATTTTAAAATATTTCTGTCTCTACAAAAAAAAAATCTCTGTCAATCTGGGGAGAATGAAGATCGTTATTATGCATAGTCTTCCAATTCACAAACATGGTGTATCTCTCCATTTATTTATATCTTTGATTTCCTTTATCAGTGCTAAATAGATTTCAGCATGCGGCTTCTGGACATTCACTGTTAGATTTATCCTGAAGTACTTTCTTTTTACTAGTAATTGTGAATGTGTGTTTGATTGTGAAGCCCACATATTCATTGCCAGTATATAACAATACAACTTACTTTTACATGTTTATCCTGTATACTGTTTCACTGTGAAATTCCATTATTAGTTCTAGAAGAATTACTTTATCATACCCTCTTGTGGCATAAGGACTGAGATTAAGATTCCATATTAAGGGCTGTCTTGACACCTGGAAAATCAAGGAAGGACTCAAATGGCATCATGCATGTTCTCCTCTCCCTCGTCCCTCACAGGGGAGGTCTCTTAACCAAACACCCTTCTCATCATAGGGACTAGATATAGTGCCTATTGGTTCTTGGGGAGCAGCGTTCAGTTCCCTAGAAGCCCACTCAATTCTTCAAGCAAGCCACCCACACCCTCCCATGGGAACCAGGACTAGCCACACCCTCTTGTTTCAACCAAGGCTTGCCTTCCAAGGCCCTGCTTGTTCTCTCTGTTCCCAGTGCAATCTCTGTGAAGCCCTGCACAGTATGTGGTATCCTCCTCCCCTGAAGTGTGAGTATATGTGACTAGTAAACTGTTGGCAATCACATTTGTCTAGTGTCAGGGGATCCCACAAGTCTGGAGCAGGAATCTCTCTTATCAGGGAACTGAGGAGAAGGTGATTAAAACAAGTGGCATTACAAACAGGGTGTCCCACATTAAATGAGGACACGGGGTCAGCTTGATCTGCTCCTTAGCTAACTAACTGGCTTTAGAGGTGACAATCACGATCTGAGAGGGAACTGGCAATCGCTGGCCAGCTTGTGTGTTGTCTCGTGTTCTGTTATCTCACATGGTAGTCGCCATCCATTTCCAAACTAATGTCCCATCCTTGCTAACAAAGTGAGAATGAATGAGAATTGACTGTATCTAGGAGGGAGGTGTCACCTATGTGACCTGCATGTGGCCTGTCTTGGTCTCCAAGGCTCCCCTCTGAGGTTGGCAACAGCAGAACATGCTGACTGGTGTGCTTCAGCTCCAGGGACTGGGTGTTGGGCCAGTGCTTGATGCTGACGTACAGATCCTATGGGGGGTGGGCACCTGGGTGGCTCAGTGGGTTAAACAGATCCTATGGGGGAAAGCGCACCCCAAGCACAGTCCTGGGGATGACCCTCTGTGTTATGGGTGGAAAGGAGGGAGGCCCCAACCCCAGGGAAATGTAAGAATGGCTCCCTGGCTGCCTCCTGAGTCACTGTGGTTCAGGCAATGAGAGTGGCCTTGCCCGTCTCCTGAGCTGCTGCTCCTCTCCCGAGCTGCTGCTCCTCTCCCGGTTACTATGTGTCTTCCTGAGCCCTCGGGGTTTTGAGGTGCACATCCGTGGAAGCCCAGGGCCCACAAGCTGATGACAAACAGAAAAGTGGAGAAGGGGCCTTCGGTGTCCACTTCTCTCCCAGTGCCAACCCCTGACCAGCACACTTGCCTTTCTCTTACTGTTGTTGCTCCCCAGCTCGTCGATAGACTCCTCTTGTGATCCAGGGGCTTGAGGTTCCCAACCCAGCCATGGACAAAATGATCATCCCAGCACAAAAATAATGATAATAATAATAATAATAACAGAGAAAGAGGAGCAGGGTAAAAAGACACTCCTCCACCCCACAAGTATATCCAGGAAGAAACAAGTTGAAAAAAAAAAAGCAGAATGAAAGAAAGAAAACTGGACAGAAGGAAGAACCCTTCCTCACCCAGATTAATTCAACATTTGGCCCAATGGAAATCCAAAATTTATTAAAATAATTTATATGGCAAAAGATAAAAGGAGGCCGACTGGCTTTTGTGCCTCTACAACATAGGTTCTGAATTAACTTTAATGTCTACTAAGCAGCACCAGTTGGCTAACCTTCATAGCTTTAATACTAGGGCTCAAATTATGGTTATACCTGGTGTAGTGACCATATTTTGGAGCTTCTGTATTTAATGGTTTGACATCTCAGGCATGGCTGACGCTGGAGGGACTGTCCCTGGCAGGTCTGGCTGATTTCCAGAGATGAACAACAGCTTGCCTGACAGCAAACCTTTCACAGGTAAACCAGCCAATTCAGAGTCTTTACCCCCAACCACCTCCTCTAAGACACTCTTGTACTCTGGGCCACTATCCCCTGCCCTGATCACCCCAGGGGCAGGGACAGACTACTCCAGACACCACTGTGGCCCAGAACCCACTGAGATGACACAAACTAGGCAGTCTTAAACCTGCTTCTTGGGACTCACCTGTCCCTTCCTATGGAAACCACAATAAAGGGTCTTGCCCACATTGTCTCTTCACGCCCTCTTTCTCCTGACTGACGCTGGTATTTCCCTGGGCAGCCCTCCATGGCTCTCAGGACCTCCTTTCTTGGGATCTGTGAGTCTAAACAGTTTCTGTGAGAGTTACTTGTGTATCTGCCTGTCTTACCATACCCGATTAAAATAAACCCCGGTCCCCTTAAAACATCTGAGACACCTGTGGGGGGGGTGCTCAGTGGGTTAAGCTTTTGGCTCAGGTCATAATCTCAGGGTCACGGGCTTGAGCCCCATGTTCGGTTCTGTTCTCATGGTGAAGTCCCCTTGGAATTCTCTCTCCCTCCATCCCTGCCCCCGCTAGTTCTTGCTGTCTTTCTCTCTCTCTCTTTAAAATAAATAAAATCTTAAAAAGAAAAAACTCACCCAGGATCCCAACAAATTTAACGATGGTGAATATTTTATTATTATAGATTCCTCTTTCAACATCCTCTCAGTCACATGTGTCTTGACCTAGAAGGAGACACGTTTTTCCTTGTTATGCGCAGGGTAGCCAAACCACTCTGCTATCATAGGCAATCTTAGGGAGGCAGGATCTCACTGCATCCATCTTTCTCCAGGAACATAGGTGTGACATCATATTTATGACATCCTACCATGAGAACATTTGTTTGACAAACTTGTTAAGGACATACAAGTCCAAGGGCCCTGGGTGGCTGTGATCATTAAGTGTCTGCCTTCGGCTCAGGTCCTGATTTCAGGGTGCTGGATTTCAGCAAAGCCCTGCATTGGGCACCCTGTTCAGCAGGAAGTCTCCTTCTCCCTCTCCCTCTGCCCTTATCCACCCCTTGTGTTCTTACTCTTGTGTATTCTTTCCCTCAAGTAACCAAATAAAATTTTAAAAAAAGATTTTTTATTTATTTGTCAGAGAGAGCAGGAGTTGCAGGCAGAACAGGCAGAGTGGGAAGCAGCCTCCCCATCCAGCAAGAAGCCTGACGTGGGACTTGATCCCAGGATTCTGGGATCATGACCGGAGCTGAAGTTGGACGCCCAACCAAATGAGCCACCCAGACGTCCCTAAATAAATATTTTCTCAAAGGAAAAAGGGACATGGAAGTCCAACATCGTTCAGTACTTTTTGGGTTCTGGAGGTGACATATTCCTTCTTTATAAATTTTACTGAAGCTCTTTTATGCTGTTACTTTTCAATGAGTCCACTTTGGTGGGACTCCCCTCAACAAAAGGCTCTAGGATCTGTGCAAGTAAAATTTACCTGTTGGGGGTGACTGGGTGTCTCAGTTGGTGAAGCGTCTGCCTTTGTCTCAGGTCTTGATCTCGGGATCCTGAGATAGAGCTTGGCAGGGGGTTCCCTGCTCGGTGGGGAGCCTGCTTCTCCCTCTCCCTTTCATCCCCTCTTCCAGCCAGAGCTCTCTCTTAACTACATAAATAAACGCGTTAGGGGCACCAGGGTGGCTCAGTGGGTTAAAGCCTCTGCCTTCGGCTCAGGTCATGATCTCAGGGTCCTAGGATCGAACCCTGCATCGGGCTCTCTGCTCAGCAGGGAGCCTGCTTCCCCCCCTTCTCTGCCTGCCTCTGCCTACTCGTGATCTCTGTCTGTCAAATAAATAAAATAAAAATTAAAAAAAAAAAGCTTTAAAAAAATCACCTGTTAGTGCCCAGGTGAAAAGGCTTTAGCAGCCTCCTCTCCCACTTCCTGGAATCCCTGGACCACCCATGCTATCTGTCAATTGTCCATGGGCTCCCAATGCAAGAAACGACCCTTCTTGGTCCTGGGTGAGAGACCATGAAAACAGCAATTGCTGGCCAAGCACTGGGATCTCCTGGAAATAAAGTCTCTCACAGACTCTGAGCCTTCATATCCAGCTGTCTGTTATTCTCTGCATCATGGGACCCCCACCAGCTTAACATAGTTACCGAGTCCTACTTGCTACAGGCTGAAGCCAAAGTCTGCATATCCTACCTGCAGGTGGAGGTGGCTGCTTCTGTCCATGTGCATTGCCAGATTCCATGGTGCTGGAGGACGTCAGCTCTTCCTTCTACCCTTTGGCCACCCAGGGATTCCCTTGGGATCAACTGTGTGAACATCAATGGAAGTTATTACATTTTGGGTTTGATGACCACTTCTCCCTCCTGGTCACGTGACAACTTCACTTCCTAGAGAAGCACCTGTCCTATGCCTTAAGAGTCTCAGGTTGAAATGGATGTCCATATATCAGAGTCCACTGTGATGGAAAGCCTGAGATTAAGATTCAGTAGGAAGTGTTGTCTTGGCATCTGGCAACTTTGCAGGGCCTCAAATGGCCTCACTCCATGTTCCCTTCCCACTCTGCTCCCACAGTTCAGATCCCCTGGCCAACAAGCCCTCCTTAGCCCAGGGACCAGCCACAGTTTCTCCCCAAGTGAGCTCCAGCTCCCTGACAGCCTGTGGAATGACCCAGCAAGCCAATCATTCCCTCCTGCAGGAAGTAGGGCTCACCTTCACTCTCCTGTTACTACATAGTCTGCACCCACAGCCTTTGTCCATTATGTTCCCAGGTGCAATGTCCCCTTGTGGCCCTGCATGGTGTGTGTGTCTTCCTTCCCTGGGCCATGAGTATAGGTCGGTAATAAATTACGGTGGAGCTCAGCTGTGCGGCATCTGGACATCCCGTAAATTTAGGGTGGGAATCACTCCTTTCACCAATGGGTGAAGAAGAGAAGAATGAAATCTTTCTCACTTGTACCTTTGTCAAGGCACAACGATGAGGCTCATGGGCTTGATGTCATTTGGATAGTAATCTAATTGGGGCTTGCAAGAATTCACCTGGGGCTAAATGGCAATCTTTATGTGACTGATGAAGAGGAAGGAAGGCCCCAAAGGCAAGGGCTTGGATGCTCCCTTAAAGGTCAAACTCCAGGCTGTGGGGGAACCCTCCAGTAATTACAGCAGGGAAGGAACATCACATTTTCATCTCAATTCCCTGACAGCAATGTGCAGAATGGATTCAAGGGAGGCCAAGAGCGGAACCAGCAAGATCGGTAGGGAGTCTACTGCACCAGTCTGAGACAGGAGTGGGTGAATCAGAGCACTGACAACAGGAAGGCAGGGAAGGAATTACCGTATTTGGCAGGCTGGAGATACAGCAGAGTGGAAAATTAATGGAATGAGGTGTTTAAATAAATCTCTGGATTCTTTCCAAGGTATAATGGAGCAATTCGCCACAGAGGGCAAATGAAGATTTGGAGGGGCCTTTGAGGAAATGAACAAGGGAGTTGACCATGGACATTTGGGGTAAAAACCACTTAAATCCTAATCAATAGGAGCTAGTTACATAATTTAGGATAAAACCATAAACTGTGGATTTTCATTTAGAGAATAAGATGGTATTCATTCCCATTTTGAAGGATCTCTAAGGCAGAGTGGTTAAAAAAAAAAAAAAATCAGAGACTACAATACTCCCAAATAGACAAATACACATGTATTTCTAAAAGGCCCAAGAGAAATCAGGTTACCCATGCAGTGTTTTCCTAGACAACAGAAAAGGAAATTATTTAAAAAAAGCGGGTGCCTGGGTGGCTCAGGCTTACGTGTCTGCTTTGGCTTTAGTCATGATCCCAGGGTCCTGGGATAGAGCCCAGCATCAGGCTCCCTGCACAGCATGCCCCCTGCTTGTGTTCCCTCTCTCATGGTCTCTCCCTTGCACTGTCAAATAAGTAAACTAAAAAAAATAGAAGATAAAAAAAATAGGAAAGAAAGGGAAACAGGACTTAGCTGGGAAAAGCAAACTTGCATTTTTGTAATTATATTCATCTTGCACATTGGTCTGTTCAGCTCGTTTCTCATACAAGGAGTGTGTGCTGGTGTATTCGGAAATTTGGAACACTAAAACAAATCAATGTGTTCCTTACCCAAGGTGTATGTAGACACCTGACCCTTGTGAAAACACTAAAGCATTACAAACATTATTGGAAGTATCCTTTGACCACAGCCTCCAACCTCCCCAGTGTCGACTCTTATAAAATAGTCACCACTGTAGTGGCATCTGGGTGGTTCAATGAGATAAGTGTCTGCCTTTGGCTCAGGTCGTGATCCTGGAGTCCTGGGATCAGGCCACAGGTCAGGATCCCCGTTCAGCGGGGACTGTGCTTCTCTCTCTCCCTCTGCTACTCCCCCTGCTCGTGTGCCCTCAATTTCTGTGAGAAAAAAAAATAAATAAAAATCTTGATTAAAAAAAAAGTCACCACTGTTTTCACTTTTGTGAATACTTCTGCAGTCATTAAAAGACCGCTTTTTTTGTGAGTCATAAAAGAATATGTTTATTAAGCTGAAAGCAAAACTGCAAATATTTTACGTTTTGAAAAAGGACATTTGGGGATAAGGTAGACACACAGAGTGACTTGAAATCTTCAAAGCATGGTCTCATCTCTGGCTTGACAATCGTCTATTTCTTTGAGAGGTCTTTGGCCACCATTCCAGCTTCTTGGCAGGTGGTAGTATATGCAGTGTGTACCTGGGTAAAGCATCAGTGACAGCATTTAGAAGAAGGTGCTCCAATCCATCCATTCCCGGTCCAGGGGGGTTAATAAGAGACATAGCTGTGGTGCGGGGCTTGACATTGTTTCTTCGGGGTGTGGATCCCAGAGTAGCGTTCAGTCAGTAGCGTTCAGGCCTTGTTTCTTAGCCAGGTTTTCCCTTCCTCCTGAGTCTGGGGGCTTCACATCATGAGCAGAGGGTTTCGGCGCTGGAAAAGCTGAGTGAGATTCCGCTTCTAGAAACTGGATGAAAAGTCCTGAAAAAGAATGATTGGCCACAGCTTGGTGATTTGGCTTTGCAGGTGTGTTGGGGGTGCTTTTGGATCCAGGCCCCCCAGTAACCCCGCTGGGTACACCCGCGGGCTCTTGGCTGCGCAGCTGCCGCAGCTGGTCTTCTCAGATCCCCAGCGTGCTTGCTATCAACCTCAATGCTTCCTGCCGTTCGGCCTCAGCTGCCTGGAAAGATCCCACAAAGAGTCTCCTGAGGAGGGTTTTGTCCACCATTCCTTCAGACTTACTTACTAAGGTCATCAGTTTCTTCTGTGTGTCCTCCAGTACTTCCTGCTGGACCTCATTCTGTTTCTTGAGCTCTTGCAGTTGGTCTTCCTTCACCTCCAAGTCAGCATTTGTTTGATGCAATCTGCCCTGTAACAACTTCAGTTTTCCGTCTAGGGCGTCTGCCTTTTCCATCCATTCGGCCAGTTCCAGCTTGAGGTTCGCTAGTCTTTGATCACAGTGCCTTCCCTCTTCCTGGGAGGCAGCAAGCTGGAGCGCAGCTTCCTCCTTCTGCTGGGTGACCACGTGCAACTGCTCCCGCGGCGACTCTACCTGCAGACTGGCTCCATGGCCGGCCTTTTCCATGGCAGTGGAAGACAAAAAGAGTTTTCCCTGCAAGACCGTCACTTCCTCTCTTAGCTGAGCCACTTGGTCTTCTGAGGCCAAAGCTTCCCAGCGATGAGAATCTTCGGCTTCTGCAGCGAGGTGCCGCCCTCTCTCCAGCTCCTGGGTTAGGCGCAATTCTCTCTCACGTGACTGCCGAACCTCCTTCTGGAGGGCACAGGTTTCCGTTTCTTTCTGTTTCAGGGCCAACACGACGTCATCTCTCTCCTGTTGACACACAACTGCCTTTCCTGCATTGACTGAATGGTGTCCACAAGCCGGTTCAATTCCCTGGTCTCGCCCTCTTCTTTCTCTTGCAACAGTTGCTCCAACGCCAGTGCCTTCTCTTTCATCGCAGCATGCTGGGATTCCTCCTCTCTCCGCATCATTGAAAGCAGCCGATTTGTCTCTTGCAATGCCTGATTTTCCATTTCCTTTTCTCTAGATGTTTCCATGATCTTTGCGTTTTCCTCTTTCAGCTGACACACATCCATTTCAAAATCTGCTATCCTCTCCTTCAGATTGGTGACTGCCTGCCTCAGCGTTCATTCTGACTCAGTTGGCCACTAAGCTTCTCCTGTGAAGAAAGCAGTTCCTCACTTTTTGCTTGGATTTGGAGCTCCTAAGCCTGAAGGAAGTTTTGTAGAACGGCCTGTTTCTCCTTCAGCTGCTCCACGTTGGAATCAAAATCGCTGTGTTCCTGTGGTTTGCCTTCTCCTTCTCCCGTGGCAGCCCCTGAAGCAGTCCATCTCTGCTGATCTTCCTGGAGGGTTCGAATCATTGTATCTTTTCCTTGCTCTGATTTTCTTAGCTCTTCTATCCTCTTGGAGCACCTGAGAAGACTCACTCACTAGGTCAGATTTCACGGCCTTCAGTGAGTCGGTTGGAGTCCAGCAGAGTCGCTGGAGGGCTGGAGGAAAATCATGTCAAGATTCCCTAAAAGGAGGTCCTTGGCATTGCAAAGCTCCCCGATGCAGAGCTGAAGTTGTGCCAGTTCCTTCTCTAGTTCTTGTAGGTTTATTTCATGTCGTTGGTAAGTTTGGATCTTGTCAAGAGAGGTTGTCTGTAGCTTCAAAACCTTCTCGCTGTTGGCAAAAGCCCACACCTGGAGTTGTCGCAGATCTCTCTGAAGCTGGGGTGACTCACGCTTCACATTTTGGATCGTGGTCAGCACCTGCTCTTTCCACTCCTCCATGATGTTCACTCGCTGTGTTAATGTGTCCTATTCCTGTAGAAGCTGCTGGAACTGATCGATACGAACTCCTCGAACCTCATGACCAGTGCTGGGTGTTTGCAGGATCATCAATAAAGTCTGGCATTTCTGACTTAATGCATCCACTTCCAGGTCTTGTTCTCGAATAATGTGAGACAAATTCCGAAATGTTTCTCTAAATACCCCCTGGCCACTGCTTTCAATTTTAGTGGACAGTTTTTTATTTTCCTCTGGCATCTTCTGGAGGTCTGCTTCTTTGGAAGCAAGTCGGTCGGTCATTTCATGATAGTCCCTTTTCAGATCGCTATTCTCCCTCGTTTTCTCATTTAGGACAACCAACACCTGTTCTCTTTTCAAAGCACACTCTTGCAGTTGGCGCTGAAGTTGTTCCACGTGCCCATTCTGGCTGTGAGATGCTGCAGAGATTCTGCTGGAAAGACCCTGAATCTCCAAATCCTTTTGCTGGATAATCTGAGTGAGTTTCCCAATGTCCCCTTTGGAGAGCCGATCCATGTGCTCAGTTAGTCGGATGTTCTGTTCAGTGAGAAGCTTCATCTCCAGTTCCAGTTGTTTGATTCCTTGGGCTAATCTTTGAATTTTGGCTTTAGATGGATAATGCTCTTCACTTCTGTTCTCTCTGGGAAGAGGCTGGCTTGCTCTCATTTCCTCATCCTCACAGGGCTCTCTTGGAATTTGCGGGCTTTTGTTGGGCAACTGGGTTTTCATCTCTTCTAGTGTGACTTGCAGATTCTGAATCGCCTCGTCTTTCGCTGCAAGGAGCTGAGCGTGTTCAGTGTTCATCTCCTCCTGCCGGTGTTGAAGACGGTCCACTTTCTCCTTCTGCTCCTGTAAGGATTGAAGCAGTGCTCTCTTCCCCTGCTGTTGGTTGTGAATGATCTTCTGTTGTTCTTTTATTTCCTCTTTGAGATAATCTTTTAACTCATTAGCTGAAAGACCTCACACTCTAGTTCTACAATCTCCTCTAGGATTTTAGGGTCAACCAGAGACAGCGAGACTCTGTTGTGTTAGGCACTCTAGGTCTTCATCTACATGAGGATGTTCGTCTGTCATGGATAGGAGACACATATCTTTGTCCTCCATGGATGGCTGTAAAGCGTCACGGCTTCTTAAGGTTTTGGCCGAATTACCAAATTCCTCCTGAAGTTCTGGCCTTTCTCTAAGCTCTTTAATGTACACGTCTTGCTCTCTGACGCATTGTGTCAATTGCTTCTGCTCCTCCAACGCAAAGGACAGCAGTTCCCTCGTTTCTTGATGGTCAGCATCCATCTGCTTGATCCTCTTTTGGAGGTGTAGTATTTCTAGGTCTTTCTCTTGACCGAGTTGAATGAAATGTGCACGCTCTGCCGGTGACCATTCTTTGAGAATTCGCTCAGACTTGTCTCTTCCAACAGCTTCTTTTCAGCCCGACACAATTTTGCCACTAACCGTCCTTTCTCTATTTTTAAAGCCCTCACAGCCATGTTATTTTCCAGAGAGTCCTCGTTGTGGCACAGAATAGATTCCTCCAGCTGATGTCTTACATCTTGGAGCTCCCGAACCAAGTTTTGCTTTTCTGCTCGGAGATCCGAAGCAATGTTGTTCAAACGGTCGTTCAGCCGCTGCATTTGTGTAAGTTCTTGCTTCAACCTGCTGAGCTCCGTTTCCCTTTCCTTAAGTCATCTTTCACATTCCCAGCAGAGTCTTGGTTTTGCAGGGCTTCCCTCCGTCGTTGATAGTCCATTAGTTGTTTGTGGTGCCGGTCAATGAGGTCTGCTAGCTTCTCCTGGTGGACGTTTTGCAACACCGCCACTTCCAGCTGATGTTCGTCCATCTCCCGCATCCGCCGCTGCTCTAGGTCCCTGATGTGGCTCTTCAGTTTCCACACAGTTTCTGGGTCGATGCTATTTGGTCCCTGGGTGGAACCCTGGCACAACTTCTTCCAATGAGTCACTTCAGCCTCCAGTGTTTTGATCTCACAGAGGAGTCTACTGATCTATGTCTGGGATGAGATGACATCAGCCAAGTCCATGGCGTCCCCAGGGAAAATCCCTTTCCCCAGCACACGTCTGTTAATATTGGAGATGTCTCTGGTCAAAGAGGTCTCACTGTTGTCCACGGCCTCTAGGCAATGGCCTAAGCCAGAGCCTTGGCCAACAGCTCAGGAGAACCTCTGACAGTCATACAGCTGCCCTGATCATCCGTGCGAAAGCGTCCAGCCCAGTCGGACTACCCCACCAAGTGTCCCAGAACCCCTGCCTGCTTGAGGATAAGAATCAAAAGCCAACTGGCCAAAACCTGCGTGCCCCTCCCTCACCCCAGCATATGCTATTCAGGGAGCTAGGCTAGGAAAGGCCATGGCCCTCTGGTCACTGGTCCCGGTCCCCGCTGCTCATCCCCATGACTTCCCACGCCAGGCCTGGGCCCCTTGCCCTTCTTCCCCTGTTTCGGTGGCTGTCCTAGGTGGGTCCCTTAGAGCCTGGTCCTGCCTGACTCTCCCCAGGTGCCTGCCCCCAGAAAATGCACCTGGCCCTCCACTTCCCCCTAAGTGGGATCACAGTACACAAAGTCCTGTAGTGCGAGTGAGCTTTCCACACAATAGTATCTTTTTCATTGAGGTGAAAAGTACAGAAAAGTACAGTCACACGCATCCATCCAGCTAGGACAGAGTGCATTTCACAGATGTCTACACCCGCGCAGAGGACGGCCCTCACAGAGACTTTGGGTATTTCCACCCTTCAGAGGCTCCAGAGCGCCCTGTCCCTCCTTGCAGTGAGCCCTGCGAGGACTGCGCGTCCCTTGCCTGGGTTTGGAGGTTCACCGGCTCATGAATGAATGCGCTGGGCCTCGGTCGCCTCCCGCAGCTGTGCACCTAGACCAGGCAGGGGGTTGCGGAGGGCGTTGGAGGTGCCTGGTCAGCGGGTCCTCCGCTCTGCACAGTGTGGCCCAGGTCTCTGGCGGCAGAGGTCCGAGTCCGCCCGGCGTCCTCCGCCTGGCGCTAGTGACTGGCGGCCCCGCACTGCCCCAGCGGGCGGCGCCGGTGGAAGTGACGCGGCGAGGGCGGGGCGCCGGCCTGAGAGCCGCCGCCGCCGCCGCTGCCTGGGCCGGGAAACGATGTAGCCGCGCCAGGCCGTCCCCCCAGCTGCCCGGCCCTAGCCCCGCCAGCCGCCGCCGCCACCATGAAGAAGCAATTCAACCGCATGAAGCAGCTGGCCAACCAGACCGTGGGCAGGCGAGTGCGCCGATTTGGGCCGGCTGGGATTGCGCCCGGTGGGAGCCGCGGGCGCGTCGGGTGGGGAGCTGCGTACCGGGCCGAAGGCCGGATCCGTGAAGGGGCTGGGCGGGGGCGGTCCGGCTGCCCCTCTGGCCGCGCGCTCCCGGACGCTGCCGCACCCCGCACCGGGCACAGGGGGTCCGGGTCAGGGCTGCGCCACGCTGCGGCCTGGAACCTAGCTGGGAGCCGCCGCCCGAGCTCTCGGGAAGCCACGGGTTGAGTTGGCCTTCCGAGACGCCCCCGGAGCAGGTCCCCGCCGCCCATTGTTCAGGCCCCACCGAGCCTCGCCCTGGGGGGACTGGACCCAAGCCTTCCCCTGGCACCCCCCGCCCCCGGGTTGCCCTGGGCGAAAACTCGGGTCGCGGATGTGTCCTAAGCCGGGCGGACGCTGTGCGCTGGAGGCGGTGTTCTCAGGCTTTCCGAGTCTCCTGCCGCTTCAGACCCTCCGCCCCCTGCGTAATGGCAGGAATTAAGGGGCTATCAGAGCCCATCGGATCCGCCTTGGGAGCTTCTGGCGTCCATGAAGGGACTGTAGAGGTGCTGCTGCCTCCAAAGGGGGGTCCCGGTGGCCCGAACTGCCCAAGTTCTTGACATGGAGAAATTGGCAACTGGGAGGAAAGAATGGTGGAAACGCCTTCGCTGACTTTTATTTTATTTTTTAAGAGCTTTTTAAAAAGCCTTTCTCCCTTTGGGTTTGGAAGCAGATCCTTCTCCAGGTTTCTTTGGTTTCTGCTTTAATGCCTGACAGGAAACATTATCCAATATGAAATGACAGCAGAGACCGGGGTTTGTAGACCATCCGGCTGTTGGAGCAGGAACCACTGGTGGTTTTGAGAACTCCTGGAGGTGATGGTCATGTGCCCAGTTATCTGGGGCACAGCTTTCAAGGTCTTTTAGGGTAGTTGGCTGTACTGGACCTACTGACTGTTTATTCTGGGATGAGATATGAAAGTCTGAGTTTTCCACAGCTTTTGCTTCTTTTTTTTTTTTTTTTTTTTTTTCAACAGTTGAGTCAAAGGGAGAGTTTGGTTTGGTCAAAGCACATGTGATAGTTCTTTTTTGTGTGTATGTACCAAAATACTTTTACTTCCCCTCCCGTTTTCTAAATTTGCCTTTTACTGTTTCAGTTCCCCCTCCTCCCCACCGCCTAACTTTTTGCTTAGTGGCTTAGTTTTATTGTTTAATTTGGTTGCTACCCCACCCTATGATCTTAATGTGCAATGATCCTGTTTCCAGAGTTGATGCCTGCCCCCTAAAGCCTAACAGTGCCTACTTTTCCGTCATTTGTAGGAAATGATAGAAATAATGCTGAGAGGGAGGTAGAAAGGGTCATAGTGGGGGCAATGTTTCAACCAAGAATCTGTAAATGAATTATAAGATAACTCCTTTTGAGTTTTCTTACTCTCCCCTTTGCATTTTTAGTAACATACCTTGTGAAATCAATATTCGGTGAGTGTCAAGACAGATTAGTCACATTGTCATTCTGGCCTGTTTATACACTGTATCAGGAAAGGGGTGTTTGCTTGTTTTGTGCAACCTGCTGAGCCTTTCCAAGCTTCCAAGCCAGACAGGGTCTCTTTGGCCCCAGCTTCCTCTGCAGCAGCTTCTCTCTTCACACTTGCGTTTCGGCCATAGGTGCCCTGCTTTTAGATTCCAGAGCAGGCCGAGCATTATTACCTGTTCGCCTCTCCCTGGAATTCTCCGGAGCTCCTTTCACCATACCAGCCCTGTGGCTGCCTCCTACTCATTCTTCAGCTCTCCAGGCAAAAGTCTCTGCCTCTAAAAGGCCTTTGCTGTTGCTGCAACAGAGACTGGAGGGCCTCATCCCAGGGAACTTTGATAACTCCACACAGCACCTGGTTTTCTATCATGGAATGGCCTTTTTACTTGTTCTTGTTTTCCTGTAAATGAAATGCCTTGAGAGAGCCCTTGCTGCCTTTCTCTTTCATTTCGAGCCTCTGCTATGGTGCCTAGCATTGGGCGGAAACTCTACAAGATTGTCAAATCAGGGGTAAATCTAGTTCTTACCAGTTCACCCTGGCGGTATGAGCCCAAGTATGGGAAAATGAAAACTGGATAGAGTCAATGGTGATTCATACTGGGACTGTAATTCTGGCCCTGACCTTTGACTCTGTTTGAAAATCTTTATTGCTCGATGCCAGTGGAGGCCAGTAGAGGCTGAGGCAACTACAGAGCTATGAAGGGTGTGGCAGTTATGGTCCCAAAATCCAAATTGTTTTTCCGGGGAAGCTTCAGCTTCACTGCTTTCCATTTCCTCAATATATTTATATTTCTTCCACTCAAGTGGAAGGAATATACAGAGTGGAGGAAACACAGAGGCAGAAGAGAGCCTAGAATTGTGATTTTGTGTTATTGTGTTATTGGTAGAGCTCAGAAGTGGGATTCTGGGTGCATTCAACTCAAGAGGAAGGCTAGAAAGCAAAGGTCTCCTGCACCCAAGAGTGAAGTCATGTGTGTGGATGGTGCATGCATCATGCATGTTATCCATTCATAGGGCCTTGCAAGGCCATGTTCTCTACCCAAGAACGGGGACTTTGTGAGGAACCCCACAGTGAGGTTCCATGAGACCAACATGGGGGAGAGTTCTGGCCAACGGCCAGAAGGAGGGAGTTCTCATGATGTGTGTGTCTCCAGTGGGAGCTGGAGTGTGTTTCAGAAGATGGTTTGTGTAGCACATGCACCAGGCTGATGTGGTGGTCTCAGGACAGGATGTCCCAAAGAAGAGAATTAGGATGGTTGATTCACAAGGGGCGCTTCTTGAGCCCACACTATTCAAGGTGGCTTCTTGAGCCACTGCTCAAGGTATTAAAGAATCAAAAGTGAACACAACCCAGTTTCTGCCCTGAAGGGGCTCAGTAGCTTTGTGGAAGAGATGGACAAACAAGAAATAATTATAGACCATCAGGTAACTGTTTAAGGAGGGACAGCTAATACAGTGAGCAACACTCCACTCTCAGTGCATGGAGACAGAGACCAAAACCAAACTGACAAACTGGGAGAAAAGTGGAGCAGAGCCTTTCCCCCATCTGTAAGCACTTCTTTCCATTTTCTCTCCTATTGATTAGGACTCTTTTGCTTGTAAGAGAACCTGACTCGAATTGCCTTAAGCCAAGATGGGAATTTCATTGGCTCATATGTGACCCAGAGAGTCCAAAAGTAGTGTGGGTGCAGCCAGGGCTGGATCCAGGGTTTCTGCTCTCTAGATAGGCTGTGTCCACCAGGAAACACCCCTGCCCCAACCCAATTTTCCCTCCTCCTTAGTTCAAGTCCCAGAGGGCAGAGAATGCTTTTCACTGTGGCCAGAGGTCCAGGATTGATTCTGAATGTGTCTGGCTGGGTCCCATGCCTTGCCCTGGAAATGGGAATGGAGTCAGCCCTACCCAAACCACAGGGACTGGGAATGGGAGAGCACTGGCCCCCCAGAGAGCACTGGGTGCTGTTCCCAGAAGGAGGGGAGAAGGAGTGCTGGTCAGGATACAGTAAGTATCACGTCGTGTCTTTTGTAGTCCTGCTCTAAAAAGAAGAATGTATTTTGACAATCTCCAGGGCGGATAGATAATCCATCAGATGCAGGTGGTACTTTTTGGCAGGTGAGAGCCCGAGTGGAGGAAGGTGTATGCCAGTGTGAGGAACTCAAGGAACGCTGAGTTATGAGGTAGAAGTGTCAAGGAGCAAAAGAGTCTGAGCTCTTTTGAGTCTGACCTAGGAGAGTTGATGACCTAGGAGAGGCTCTGGAAGGGAGTGTCTCTTTGGGGTTGGTTTGTGCCAAGGCTGAAGTACTCCCTGCAGGTCCGAATGCTTTCCTAGATAGTAACCTTTAGAGCAAAGGTACAGACTCCAGGCTAGTGAAAGCAGAGTGACTTAGAATAGGTGAGGGCTGTGGGGGACCTCACCGATGTTTGTCTCACCAGAGGGGCATGTGGGAACATGGGCCCAGTGTGGCCCGACTTTTGGAGTTTTCGAGAAAGGACTGAAATCTGGATTTTCATGAAAATCAGGTGGTATTGAATGCAAATTAAACCACCACCATGACACGACGTGGGGCTCAACAGAATCTGTCCCTGGTCAGACTTGGTCTGTGTGTGGGTCACCAGTTGGCAATTGCATGTGTAAGAGGATCAGGAGGTTAATGATTCCTGTTCCAATTTTCCTTTTCTTTCCTTATCCATATATGACTGCACTCTTAGTTCCTGGATTTTTGGAAGAGCTTGTTCTTTCCTTTTCAGAAAGCTTTCAAAGATCTGGTAGTCATACTCATCAATACTTATCTAGTGGGTGTGCTTCCCAAGTGCTGTCCCAAAGCACCTGACTTGGCTCTCTGGGCAGAACTCAGGGCTGGGGCTTCTGACTCTGGATCCCACATGTTTCTGATGACAGAGCCTGGCCTGGCTGCCTTTTCACCTAATTAACCAGGGAAGGGTTAGTGTGGATTCAGTGCCTTTGGTGCTGGCTGAGCTGCTGGACTAGAGGCTTTGCATAAATGATCTCACCACCTTCTCCGTAGGAAGTCCCAGAGGTGATGTTATTTATTTCTGGTTGAATAATGAGGAAGGGAGGATTCAAAAGAGGTCATCAGGCTAGTCACTGATCGAGCTGTCATGAACCAGAAACTAGGTCTGGGATTCCAAAGCAGCTGTAAGTCCAGACTTCACTTGGGCAACTCTTCTTGGAGGAAGCCTGTTGGAGACATGCACGATGCTTTCATAAAATGCTGGAAACTCAGAGTTGGATGTTGCTCATCCTACCCAGGGATGGTCCCCTGGGGGGCATGTGGCAGTGTCTGGAGACATGGTTGTTGTTTAGGACTTGGTTGGTTTGGGGGGGGGGGAGGTGTGTGCTCCTGGCATCTGCTAAGTGAGGCCAGGGATGCTGCTGACCATCCTACCACACACAGGCTGGCCTCACCACACACAACAATCTGGTCCCAAAGGTCAAGAACACTGAGGTTAGGAAACCCTCGTCTAGTCCTTTTACATTCTCGATATATGAATGGTCAAAACCAAAGAGCTACACTGTTTGCTTGCAGGTTATCGATGTGTTCTGTTTGGTTGATTTCTCAAGTATGTAAGTGTTTATTACAATCATTGGCCCATATTTAAAGATTTGGTGTTTTCCCATGAAAACCTGCATTAACGGTTCTTCTACCATCATGAAGGCCTAGCAACGACTGGTGTTGCTCCCTTGTACAAGGAGTCGTGGCTGAGTAGCCGCTGTCCCCTCTGTATCAGGTGTCAACTGTCCTTTAGCCCCACTCCCTACTGGCTTGTTTTCCTGTGTCAGATTCCTTGCACACCCTTCCCTAATCACAGAAATCTAATGACCTTCCCCAGGAGCAGAAGAGTCACTGCTTCATGAGGTAGCCCACTGTGTTAGGGACAACACAAATTCTCACAGTGACTCAAAATGCATCTCTGCCTGGGCATCCCAGGGCAGTCCTCTGGTGCCACAAAGAATCAGTCTCTCTTCCATGAGACAGCCCTTTTTGTACTCAACATCATAAACCATATCCTTCCCTTTGTCAGCAGGGACCTTGTACGTCCCTCACCTATTCCACACACTGATTTCCTCTGCCTTTCCTAGGGGAGCTTGGAACAGGTTTTCTGAGAAAACAGAGATAACGATGCTCTGTTTGCTTCAGTCTGAGTGGATCCCATCCAGAGTCTGCATAGAGCAGAGGAGGAAAGAAATCTGTTATCCTTGCAACTTCTCTTGGATCTGCTCTTGCATGGCCTTGTTATACACTGCACATATTGTGAAATCCTGGAATATCAAACAGAGTATTTATAGGTTTAGTGAAAACCCATTGTTTGCTGAAACAAAAAGGAACCCTAAACAGATGTGGCCCTGTGGCATTGGGTTACCTGTGAAGGCAGCATGTTATTCTCATCTGAAATGATCTCTGTGTTAGTGGTTCCCAGTATGTCTGCGGCAGACCTTCCCCCCCATCCCCCCTGAGGAACCTGACATTCTGGTGTAGGGTCCCAGAATTAGTATGTGCACCTTTTTTTTTTTTTTAAAGATTTTATTTATTTATTTGACAGACAGAGATCACAAGTAGTCAGAGGGGCAGGCAGAGAGAGAGGAAGGGAAGCAGGCTCCCCGCTGATCAGAGAGCCTGATGCAGGGCTCGATTCCAGGACCCTGGGATCATGACCTGAGCCAAAGGCAGAGGCTTTAACCCACTGAGCCACCCAGGCACCCCTGCACCATGCATTCTTGTCAGACTGTAGAAGTCTGGCATATATCATTCTATTTCTGTTTCTCAAATGTAGGTAGATGGTGCAGTAATTAATCAGGTATAAATCCATTTAAAGTATTATTACACTCCTATCTGCTTGGTCTCTATGTTAAAATAGGAGCCTCTTTTTAAAAAGTTTGAGTTAAGGGAGGTTAGTCTATGATGTTCCTATCTTTCCAGAGCCCTAGTGATCTGAAGGGCCATTGCATAGCTGTCCTCGTATTTGGACAGAGACATGTCCCTTCTCTTCTGTCTTCTCCAACCATTCCCCTGGGTAATTCGGCACTCCCGGACCTACCACCTCACAGCTGATGGCTTTCAGCTTTATGTTTTTAGCCCTGGCATCTCTTCATGCCTCCGTTGATCTTCCTCTTGAACTTCTGTACTTGAACTTCTCCACTTGAACTACATCCGCAAATTGGCTTTCCTTCTCTGTATTCCTTAGTCTATGGGTCCGCAAACTCTGGCCTGGAAGCCAAATCCTGCCCACTGCCTGTTTTTTTTTTTTTTTTTTAAGGTTTATTTATTTATTTGACAGAGAGAGACACACACAGTGAGAGAGGGAACACAAGCAGGGAGGGTGGGAGAGGGAAAACAGGCCTCCCGTGGAGCAGGGAGCCTGATGCTAGGCTTGATCCCTGGATCATGACCTGAGCTGAAGGCAGATGCTTAGCAACTGAGCCACCCAGGCACCCCCCACTGCCTGTTTCATGGAAAAAAAAAAAAAGGTTTATTGAAACCCAGGCCCACACTGTCCTAGCAGAGCTGAGCAGTTAAGAGTGACCATACGGCCTGCAGAGCCCATGCTGTTTACTGTCTGGCCCTTAACAGGAAGTGTTTGCAGACCCCTGCCCTGGCACTTCGAATGCCACATCATCTGTGACTCCCCCTTTTTCTCCTCTGTGTTCTTTATATCCAGGCTCTCCCCCTGTCCTGGCAGTTCTGCCTCTGGAATATCTTTGAGTTGGTCTCTGCCTCTCGATGGCCTTAGTTCAAGCTTTTTTTTTTTTTTTAAACCTGGACGCGACATTGTCTTCCAGCTGGCTTAACTAGCTTGAGCTGGATTTTATCCCTTTTGTAGGACATGTAGGCCTCTACTCTGGTTTGGCTTGGCTAGTCACAATTTTATCATAGCCATTCCTCTCTAACTGATTTTCTTCTGATGAATTATCTGGAGTCCAGAATCATGACATTGGTAGGGGATTAATATTGATGTGGTCACAGTATTGCTAAATTGCCTTCTACATGATAGGGCTGTCCTTCAGTTTTAGTGCAGCAAAGGATGGCCACTGGAATGCACGTCATTGTGCAAGCCGTGATGAATGTCCTATTTCACTGTTATGCTAGTAGCATTCAGTGTTGCCCTAGAAATCGCAACCTATTTACACTTTTTTCCACTAAGGTTGAAATGAATGAAATGTATTTGTGTTTCTGTAGGAGTTTTCTGTCTGTGTCATTTGTTCATTTGATTGCCATGGAATTAATGTCCAGTTGTTGATGTCTTTGTTCTGTTACCAGTTGGTTCAACAGACATCTACTGAGAACCTGTCAGAGGCTGGGTTAAAAAGATCACCGATTCCTAGGAACTTGAGTCGGGAGACAGACCTACAAGCAGATAATTCGAGTACAGCCAGTTGTACCTATTCTAGCAGCTCCTGGGTGTTAGTAAGGAAATATTAATGCCATATCTTGATTTATTCATATGTTGCAATATAAACAAGTTAATATTCTTATCCTTGGGTATATTAGTATACCTTGGGTATACTAATTAGTATATCCTTGGGTATAATAAGTGCAGGGATGGTACCTTGAGGGAATCCATTCACAAGCCTCTGGAATACAGAGAAGGAAAGCCAATGACCATGTACATATCTGATACAAGTTTCAGAAGATAAAGCAGATTCTGTTGAAAACCTGACCTTGTGATTTATAGAACACATTGCTTTTTAAAATTTTTTTAAAAGATATTTATTTATTTGAGAAGGAGAGAGAGAGAGAGAGAGAGAGAGAGAACACAAGTGTGGGGAGGGAGAGGGAGAGAAAAAGGGAGAAGCGGATTCCCCACTGAACAGGAAGCCCAATGTGTGGCACAGGATCCCAGAACCTGAGCCAAAGACAAACGCTTAACCTGCTGAGTCACCCAGCGCCCCAAAGACACTGCCTTTGAATAAGTATAACATACTTATAGCCAGTGATGTGAAAACAATGCTAAATTCATCTTAAGCTCTCCAGGCTGTAAGACTTGTCTCTAATATCTTGCTATTTCCTGTTAATTACAGCTTATTAATGATTTGCATAAGCTGCTTCCTTTTGATTAGTCTGAAGATGTTTTTCTTGGATTGTCCTTTCCCACAGTTCCTTTTAGGTGTCTTCCTTATCAAAGATACTTTGTTCTAGTAGTCCACTTAATCCCTCCTTAAATGTTTCATTAGCATGTCTTCTATCATTTCCAAGTGAGTTAGCCACATTTATGCCTCCTAAATAAAGAATTTAAATCGTAAGTGGTAGACTAAGTAAATAGGTACTCAAGTGAATATTAAAGTTTTAATAAATCAGTGTTCAGAACTGCCCAGAAATTCTTCTGAGCAATGACCAGCTACCCATGACCTGTCAGTGTGAACATTTCTAAGTCTACCAGTTTGTATTTCACGTGGTCACTGGATACTTTGAGATATGTGGGCTGGACTGGCCAGCTGAACCCATGCCCATCTGTACCTTGGGGAGATAACACCAAAGTGTTTCTGCTTTACTAGCTATGGTGGGTGCTAGGATAGATGGAGCATAGACACTGGCTTGGGTTTCTGAGAAGATTTCTCTGACATGGGACCCTTAAGCAATCTTGATAATAGAAAGTTCTTGACAGGTGATCAAGAACTCCCAGAAGGAAGAAAAATTCTCAGGAAACCTAACCCACTGACAGTTGTATCCTTTAACATAATGTTTTTTTTATCTACACATTAACTCAGTATTTTTTTTTTTTTGTCTATAAATTGTCTATATCTGATTGCTAGCAGTGGGAAAACTCTGTCCAGCTCTTATTTTCAAATTAGGTAGTGAACCAACATTTCTTGTAGATCCATATGTACTAAAGCCTAGAGTGACTGTGGTGTTGAAATTCACAAGCCTCTGGATGCAGCCCCCTCCAATAGATGGAGCAAGTTGGTTCTTTTTTTTTTTTTTTTTTTAAGATTTTATTTATTTATTTGACAGACAGAGATCACAAGTAGGCAGAGAAGCAGGCAGAGAGAGAGGAGGAAGCAGGCTCCCTGCCGAGCAGAGAGCCTGATGCAGGGCTTGATCCCAGGACCCTGGGATCATGACCCGAGCCGAAGGCAGAGCCACCTGAACACACTGAGCCACCCAGGTGCCCGCAAGTTGGTTCTTTATAAAGTTTTAAAAAGCTCTGAAAGCAGCATACTCTTACTTCCTTTACCTAATAAGAACTGACGGCCATCTTTCCCCAAAGGAGACAGTTTTGTTGTATATTAAAACTCTGTGGTGGCATCATTTCTCAGAGTGTCACTTCTAATTTCTTTAGTTTTCATCATACTCAGTCATGCCCTTTTACAACCTTTTCAGTACTCTTATTGCTTTTGCATTCTTGGACCCACTAGGATGCATAACGGTCCCCAAACAACCCCAAGATGGCAGGACTAAAACACACGAGCACCTGTGACTGTGGACACCAAGTTTTAGAGACCAACAGTGTTGACTGGCTTTTGTTCTCATCTGTGGAAGACCATGGGTAGAAAAGCTTCCATGCCAGTTTTGGGGGATCATGGTTGAGGATCACTGCAGTAGAATTGGGGGAACCTGTGTATGCAGAAGGTTGAGAAAGCCAAGTGGGTGCCCTAGGTGCACCTGCTCTGGTGGCAGGTGACTTGGGGCTGTGGAGGAGGGGGATGGTTGGGGGGAAAGTGTAAGAAACTGTTGCAACAGGCTAAGGGGGAGTAGGACCATGGCGAGCTGACTGACTTGGAAATGTTTAGCACCACGGTGCTTGGGGTGAGGAAGGTTATGGCTGGATGTTATCTACTAAAATAAGTCACACTGTGATTCTTTTTTTTTTTTTTTTTAAAAATTTTATTTAATTTTTTTTTAAAAATTTTTTTTTTTTAAAGATTTTATTTATTTATTTGACAGAGATCACAAGCAGGCAGAGTGGCAGGCAGAGAGAGAGAGGAGGAAGCAGGCTCCTTGCTGAGCAGAGAGCCCGATGTGGGCCCAATCCCAGGACCCTGGGACCACGACCTGAGCTGAAGGCAGAGGCTTTAACCCACTGAGCCACCCAGGCGCCCCCACACTGTGATTCTTAACTTCCCTTCATTTCTAATGCTCCTCTTTCTTTAAACATGTAATTCTCACGCCGGCTTTGACTTTTTGTTGGCTTTCTTTTCATTTGCTGACTTATATGGCTTTTGGGTGTGTGTGTGGACACCTCACTGTGCTAATAATAACTCCCAATGTGTAATGTGTTTTAAATCTGGCAGAGCTGGTCTTCTTCAGCTTTTTTTCTTACCCAGTCTCTCCTCTTTCTGTATAGAAATGAATTTTGGTATCCCTTCATTTCTAGCTCCTAGAAAAATTCACTTATGATTTTGATTGGTCTAGAGCTCATTCATCCACATAATATTTATTGGGTACCTGCAATGGTGTAGGTCCTGAGGATATAAAAACAAATACATCCTAGGTATTTATGGCCTAGCATATCTGTGAACTAAACCTTGGGGAAGGCTGATGTCTTTTCAGCATGAGCACGGCATAGCTCTTTCTATACAAAGCTTTTATGTGCTTCCTAAGTATTTTGTTATTGTTGGAAATAGTGCCCAATTAGTTTAGTTGGTAAACATGAGTGATGTTCATGTTTGTAATTATATTTACTTTACTAAACTCGTTGCAGGTGATCATTTTGTTATTTCTTTGAATTTCCATGTATATAATATTATCTGTCATGTTTTTATTTCTTCTTTTCCTATTATTTATTTCAGTGATTTTTCTTTCATCTCTCATTTAATGGGTTAGACTCCAAAATAATGTGTTGCTGTGTAATTGTTTGCAGCAATATTGTATAAAGGGCCTGTGATTTCACCTCTGTTAGGCATTCCAAAAATGTGACAAGAACTGGTAAAGCCCTGTTTAAATGCAAATGTCCTAATCTGAGTGGTTCCTGATGGAAATCTACAAGCCCTCTTCCTGTCTTCTTGGAGCCACAACACCTTTTAGTATGTGTGACGGTTGAGCTTAGTCATAAGATTGGCAGGTATGTGGCTTAAAGGCAGAACACTGAATTCGTGGTAGTCTATCCATACAGAGAAAACAACCACAGTGCACTTGGACTGAGGAAGGAACTGGAAGAGAAATTGGAAATGGAGCAGATGTGGCAATACGTTAATATAACTTCTAAAGAAGTGGTCAGCACGTCATGGGGTGGTGGACTTAATTGCAGCCTTTGACTCTTGGAGCAGTCTTGAGGAACAGAAACCTTGCTACCCTTTGATTTAGATGGAGGTTCTAACAGCCCTCTACCCGAAAAAAAAAATCATTCACACACATAGATTTGCATATAATTTCCTGGACTTCACCAACCTCTTCAAGCCCAGGGCCAGGAGCCCCAGGATTAAAGAATCCTGTTAGCTCCTGGAGAATCGTGTAGCCGAAGTTCCCGCCCTATGACAGGTATACGCCTCACATGTTCTCCAGAACACGCACTTGACCTCTATGTTGGAGCCTCCCCCAGAAAAGCCTAAATGGGATATTCTGGATGATGAGATGTGGGGATCACCTTACTTCCCCTGAATAATCGGCTTCTTTTGGCAGTGACTTCATTCCAGAATGTTTTCAAAGCTTTTCGATGAAGACTTTGAAAACCTAAAACCACTCTAGGGCAGCTGGAGTATAGTAAAAGGTGAGCTGGACATGAGTCTGTGCTGTCCACCAGCTGTCTCTCTGACCTTGGCTGCCCGAGCCTCCCGCTGCGCTCCCACGCTGGTTAGACAGGGCTCCTGATACCGTACAGGGGCCAGCCCTGATAGGTTTAAGAAGTTGGCATGAGTTAGGGAGGCATCATAAGACAGTGAGGAAGCAGGAAACAGCAGGTTAGTACTGGAAAGAATAGGTAGGTTAGATCTCACCTCACCACTGGGGACCAAAATAAATTCCAGATGGATTAAGGGTTTCCAGTAAAAAACCGAACCATAAAATAGAGGAAAAGATGGAAAGTTCTTCATGCTCTGGCCTAAGAGTGCAGAGAATGAATAATAAAAGGTAACCAATAGATTCACAGCCACCCAATAATTAACCTTCTCTCTGTCATATGTCATAGTTAAGATGATGACAGATGACTAGTTGGAGACAACCGAGAGCAGCCACAATGGAGGGTTAATGTCCTTTGTGTATAAAGCTCTCTTATCAATCAGTTTAAAGAAGTGCTCTCTAATGAGCAAATACTGTCAACAGAACGCTCACAGACGACCAATAAGTGTATGAGACTCATTTCAAAATTACAGCTAATTGAAGAAGCACAAAGCTTCGAGACAACATTTCTCACTTACCAAATTGGCAAAGCTCAAAATAATGATATGTTACTGTCTTGGGAGAGCCGACAAGGGCTGTGTTTATCCAGTCATACTCAGGTGGGAATATAAACGGGCATTCTTTTCCAGAAGGAGATTTGCCATTGCCTTTTAAGAACCATTTCTGAGATTGGAACCAGAATCGTCCACCATGTCCTCCAATCTCTTATGCTTCTGGATCCTTTTCCCAAAGAGTCCCCCTCTGTGCTTTCTTAAGTGCCCTCCTTCCCTGGCCTCAGTCAGTTATAGCTTGGTCTCTGACCACACACTTCCAGCCCTCTGTCCCGCGGGCCTTTTCCCTATACCCCTCCTGCAGCCCGACAGCCCTACTCGGTCATCTCTTGGTGCCCGTACCTGGGATGCAGGGTGTGGTCCAGAAGGCTCATCCCACTTCCCAGGGCAGGGCGGCCAAGATGTTCTGGGCTCTAAGCTCAGCTGGGCTCTGAAGACTGCCTCCCTCCCCTTGGCTCAGTTTCCTATCCCGTTTTCCTAAAGTGCTTTTGCCAGACTTTGGCTTTTCACAGACCCACTCCACCCGACTCCACACACACCCACTCCCCTTGGATGACCTGCCTCCCCGTTTCCAGAGAAAACTGGCTACTGCCACCCAGTCCAGGTCCCTCAGGCTCAAGGTAATCAGTCTAAGTGGTAGTTGCCCCACAACCCCCATGAGCTGCTCTCCCCAGGGCGGGGGTCGGGGCAGCTTACCCACTCTCCCTGGGCTCTTCCCAGCCATTTGTGATGTTCAGGCTGTTGTCCCCAGTCCTCTCCTTCCCGAGCAGGGCTTTGCTGCTCCGTCTGCCATCGGGGCCCTGCCTGTTGGCTCTCAGGGAGCATTCCTGTCCCCTCTGCCACCCTTGCAGTTTCAGCCAGCCCTCCGTCCTTGCTTCGGGGCACCGCACGCCCGGCTTCTTCCCTGCCCTCCCTAGGCACTGCTTTGCTGTTCCCCGACCCACCTGCCCTTCCACTGTGTTCCTCATCAGGCTTCTGTGCTCAGCCTTCCTATTTTATGCAGAGCTGTACTCTGAGCGACTCCCCTCACCCCCAAGCAGTTTGCCACTCCTGCTGGCGGCATGCTCGGAATTGTCTCTGCAGATGCATCTTCTGTGCATCAGAACCACAGAGCAAAAAATCGCACTGGACATCTCCACCTGCACGTCCAACAGAGCCCTTAAATCCAGCATTTCTGGAGCTGACCTTGTTGACCTCACCCTCAGAGCCTTCCAAACCGTCCCTCCAGTTGAAAAACCTCGCTATCTAGCCAGTCACTCTAGATAGGAACATGGTGATCATTCTAGGCGATTCCTTCTCCCTTCTTACCCATGCCACGTCACGAAGTCCCGCTTATTGTGTCTTTGTAACAGCTCTCTGTCCCCTCCTCTCTTTACTCCCTGCTCTAGGGTGGGCCCTCCCATTTCTCACTCGGTCTCTTAATACTCACCGCCTCAGTTTCCCTGCCCACCAGTATGTCTTCCCTCCCCTTCCACGGTCTTCCGCACTGTTGCCAGAAAGATCCTTCCAAAAAAAATAATTGTAATCCTGATAGCTTACATTTATTTGGATGCTTGCTGTGTAGCAGGCACTATTCCAAGTGCTAGTCATGTATCAACTCATTTAATACCCAAATCAGTACAGTATTATCCCCTCTTACAGGTGGGAAAACAGAGGCACAGAGACATTCAATAACTTGTTTGAGGTCACAGAACTAGGAAGTCTGTCTCCAGAATCTCTGCTCTTAAGCACTTATGTCATCACAATAACAACCGTGTTTTGAGCTTTCAAGGCATTAGCACTATGCGTATATGATCTCCCTCAACCCACTCAATTCTGTAAGTTGGAAGTTCTTAATATTTCTGTTTTTACAGACAAGGAAATGGGGGCACAGAGATACTAAGTAACCTGCTCACAGTTGCACAGCTTTTAGGTGGTAGACAGGGTGTTGACACCCCCAGCAAATGTGCTCTAGGCTGTCAGTCTTAGCCAATGTATCTGCCCAAAAGGAGCGAGCACCTTCTGAATTCACCCTTCTGGGAGTATTTCTCTGTTCTTTTAGAATTGTGGGTGGCAAAGAAGGTACACTTGTGTAAAGATGTTCTTGTTAATAGGAGCGTTTGTGATCAGAAGAGACCAGCACCGTGTTCAAGTGATACCCAGAAACAGTGAAATGCTTTGCCCCGTAACACCATAGAAATTCCTCTGCCAGTGTAACATGCTCCATTCTGACTGTTCTCCCCCCCTGCCGCTGTATTAATTGACTTCATGATTTGGAATTTTTCATGAACCGTTAGGAAGGAACACAACGATTATAATAACATGTTAGAGCATAGCAGGTTGACCTGTTGTCTCCACTGGTAAGTTCCTGAAATTATCCATGATAGGAAAGTTCTCTCATGAACTTAATACATTACAGGAGACAGTTTAAGGTGATTGACTGAACACATGTGTATTTCTTCTCTCTCTTTTTTTTTTTTTAAAGATTTTATTTATTTATTTGTCCGAGAGAGAGGGAGAGAGAGCGAATGAGCACAGGCAGACAGAGTGGCAGGCAGAGGGAGAAGCAGGCTCACTGCTGAGCAAGGAGCCCGATGTGGGACTCAATCCCAGGACGCTGGGATCGTGACCTGAGCCGAAGGCAGCCGCTTAACCAACTGAGCCACCCAGGCGTCCCTTCTTCTCTCTCATTAGAATCCATCGAGGGAGTCATGGGTGGCTCAGTTGGTTAAGTGTCCGACTCCTGATTTTAGCTTAGATCATGATCTCAAGGCACTGGGATTGAGCCCTGCATTGGGCTCCGAGCTCAGGGGGAGTCTTCTTGAGGTTTTCTCTCTGCCTCCTTCCCCCTCTCAAATAAATAGGTAAATCTTTGAAATCCATTGAAATGCTAGGAAAGGTATTTTTTTTAAATTCCTAGGAATTAAAAAATGTGATACTGAAACCATTCAGAAAAAGTTCCAGATGACTGATTAAGTAGGTCTGTGGCTGACTGTAGCAAGTGCTGTTTTATTTGTTCATTCATTGTCCAAGACGGGACAATAGGATGTAAGAAAATCCCCAGAGAGGCTATTACATCCATTAAAAAAAAAAAAAAAAAAAGCAGGCTACTGAGAAAAAGACACAGAGTTCTTGGAAATTAAAAAATTGTCACAGGGTGTCTGGGTGGCTCAGTTAGTTAAGCGTCTGCCTTCAGCTCAGGTCATGATCCTAGGGTCCTGGGATCAAATCCCACACTGGGCTTCCTGCTCAGCAGGAAACCTGCTTCTCCCTCTCCCTCTGCAGCTCTCCTTGCCTGTGCTCTCTCTGTCAAATGAAGAAATAAAATCTTAAAAAAAAAAAAATCTGTCACTAATTCATTTAAAAGTCCCAGGGAATTAAAAAAGAAGCAGCCTTTAGAAAGGAAGTAAAGCAAGTTTCTGTGTTCTTTCATTTTTCAGGATATAGGACTCCTCCAAAGGTACATCATCAGGAATAGCACTGATAAACCAGAGAAGAGTTATTTACTAGGTTATTATAGAATCAGAGGCACATCCTTCCTCTTCCTGCAAACCTCCCATCCTATTAATGGGACCAAGTTATGTTGATTTTCACACAGAAAGACTGCTATCTTTTTGCCTTTCTGGCAACTATAAAGATTTATTATTATTATTATTATTATTATTATTATTATCTGCATAGTTCTTAACTGGAAATAGTTTGCCTTCCCCTACCCCCTCGATTTGGCAATATCTCTACGTGTTTTCTGTTGTCACTTCTGGGGAGAGGGAGGCATGTTGCTGCTGGCTTCTGAGCAGGCCGGAACCAGGAGTGCTATGAACATTCTATAGTGCTCTGGGCAGCCCCCCAAGAAGGAATTATTTAGACCAAAATGTTGAAAGTGCCAAGGTGGAGAAAGAGTTAACTCTAAATTGCCTAGCCACTTGCAACCAGAACTGCTTCTTAATCTCCCAAGACGTCAGAGACCTGAGAAGTTAAAAGCTGTACGCTGAAAATTGGCAGTCTCCTATGTTAAACTAGCCTAATACTTTACTAGAAAGTAGATAAAATCTCTAACATTTCTTGTGCCTAATCTGCTGCACAGTGAAACGGAAGATGTGACATCAAGAATGATATTTAGCCTGGGGGGGGTATCCATAGTTGGAACAATTGGTACATCTTTCTGTCATCATTGTCAGTCTCTCTGGTTCTCTTTCCCAGGGAGCTTGGGTGCAACCTTCCAGTTCTCCTTTGACCAGGGCTGCAGACAGCCATGACTAATCAGCGTTGGCATGGGAAGTAAGAGCCCTTGCCACCCTCCCTAAGAAATTTCCTAACCCTGGACTGGTCCAGTGTAGATGTCAGATGCCTCAATTCTTTCCTTCTCCACCTCCCTGTCCTTCCCCTCCCTATGACAGTGCTTTGATGAGGTCTTCAGGAGATGAAATCTCTTTAGCCTTTGTCTCTGAAAGATGGCACTATTTCAGGGTTTCCTCGCTAGCTCAGTTGGAAGAACAGGTGGCCCTTGATCTCAGGGTCGGGAGTTGGAGCTCCGTGTTGGGCACAGAGATCTTGTTATTTTGCCTTCATCTTTGAAATATTTGCATTTGATGTACAACTGTAGGTTGACTTTTTTTCTTTCAGGACTTTAGAGTGTCATTCTGTTGTCATTTGGTCATAGCATTTCTGATGATGAGTCAGCCATCATTCTTACGTTGCTCCCCTGCCTGTTAAGTACCCTTTTTTTTTCTGTGTGCTTTCGAGATTTTCTCTTTCTCCACAGTTTGACTTTGATCTTTTTAGGTGTGTTTTTTTGTGTGTGTGTTTATCCTCCTTGGAGTTCTCTGAGTTTAGGTCAGTGGATTGTTCATTGTTTGTTAAATTTGGAAACTTCTGAGGCGTCTGGGTGGCTCAGTTTGGAAGTTTCCTTTTAGTTCTCCAACTTGGCCCTCAGACTTCAGCAGGCCCCATGCACCCAAGCTAAGGGGGCCAGGAAGTGGGGGCAAGTGTTCTCCCAGAGCTGTATCACCTTATGTGTGTCCTTCCTGTGATCTCCCTCTTACCTCTGTCCTCATAGCCTTAACATACCCTTCTGCTATCCAACATCCAAGCGTCCAGCTCCAACTCACTTATTGGGTCTCAAAAGCCATCACCCATTTCAAAAACCTTCCTGGTATCTTAAGTCTGCATCAGATGCCCTCCCATGTTTTCAAACCTCTGGCACGTTAATGACTTCTCAGTGCCCAGGTTTCTCATCTCCAGAAAGGGCACAGTAATAGCGTGGATCACACAGTTATCTCGAGGATTCAATGAGTTACTACATGTAAAGCACCTGGAACCCAGAAGTTAAGAACAGGGTCTTGGGGAGCAGAATTGCCTGGGTTCAGAGCCTGCCTATGAAAGCTTGAACAAGTGTGTTCACTGTTCTCTGCCTCAGTTTCTTCATCTATAACATGGAGGCAATGATACATACCCCATGGGGTTCTTGTGAATATCAAGGGGATTAATTCTTACCAAGCAGGTGGGCCAGTGCCAAGCACAGGGTATGAGCTCCCTAAAGATCAGCTGTGATGGTGATGACAGCCCTCTACCCTCAGAGGCCCTGGGCTTCCCCAGGCACAACACTCATCGCACTGGAGTCTAATTGATGATTTTCCTCGACAGTCATCGAGCCCTGTCAGAATAGGGGGCCATGTCTCTTACTCATGATGGCTCATAGAAGGGAACCCAACAAATATTTGTTCAGTGACTAACCCGATGAAAAGGTTAGTGGCAAGGCATGCATGACACCTGCCTGTGGCTGAAGACAGTGACGGGCCACATAGCTTCACTCAGAGAACATTTTATTATTCTGAATATCCTTTTGAGAAAAAGGCCTCATTAAAAAAAAAAAATCAATGTTCTGTTCTGAGTCATCAACAGCATCCTTCCATCCATCAAGCTGTGGTGTTGGAACACTCTTTTCTTTGACCTTTAAAAAAGGGCAAATGAAGATTTATGGTGTTCTCCACCCAGAATCTATCCATCATCCATTAAAAGCAGCCTCACCCCATTTTTCCAGGTGAAAATTTTTTCCCCTTCATTTTGTGCACCATGCTAATTATAGAACTTTCTGGGCTACCTCTGTGATGTGTATTCCTTGTAGAAACTAGAGGACCCACAATTACTCCAAATTCTCAACATTGCATGCCTTTTAAAAATATGTAACGTTTCGGGGCACTTGAGTGGCTCAGTGGGTTAAGCCTCTGCCTTCAGCTCGGGTCATGATCTCAGGGTCCTGGGATCGAGCCCCGCATCGGGCTCTCTGCTCAGCAGGGAACCTGCTTCTCCCTCTCTCTCTACCTGCCTCTCTGCCTACTTGTGATCTCTCTCTCTGTCAAATAAATAAATAAAATCTTTTAAAAAAACTATGTAACGTTTCTTGTTATTTATAGAGATTCAGCCCTGCTTTTGCAAAGCACAGTTTTGAAGGTTTCAAATAGTCTCTTTTCTCTCAAATATTCTGTTTTATTGTAGTCTCTTAAAGTTGTGTGAGATGGTTTGTGCAAATATAAATAAAGTGAGGTACAGGAAGGTCAAGGGTTGTATTTTTAGAGCATATGGTTAGTTTGCTGTGGACCTAGGACTAGGGTCTATCATGAAAACAAATTAAGAGACAGTCAACTTTGGCCAGTGACCTTAAAATTGCTCTCTTTCTGAGGGTCCAAAGACTTTGGCTCATGTGTAATTTATTTAATGGGTGTCTGCCCAGTTTCCACACCCATGAAATAGAGGTGAAAATTGCCCCATAAGGGTACATGTCATAATAAAATGAAATCATATATGCAAAAGTGCTTCCATAAAAGAAAAAAATGTACAAATGTAGACTTAATCTAGTATTGGAAATCTGGTGATCAGCTCACTTAGGGCCCATGAATTCTAGTTTCTATGTCTGATTCATTTCTTGACCAGAAAGATCTCCATGTTTTATGGGTTTTTCTTGAACTTTTTTTTTTTTTTTTAAAGATTTTATTTATTTGTTAGAGAGAGAGCAAGCGAGCACAGGCAGACAGAGAGGCAGGCAGAGGCAGAAGCAGGCTCCCTGCCGAGCAAGGAGCCCGATGTGGGACTCGATCCCAGGACGCTGGGATCATGACCTGAGCCGAAGGCAGCCGCTTAACCAACTGAGCCACCCAGGCGTCCCTTTCTTGAACTTTTTAAAGTGTTTTTCAAACTGATGATTTACAGTCAGTGATTCAGCCATGCCATTTCTGTTAAAATAGCAGCATATCATTGGCCAGCATCAGACTGGTAGGGCTTCGTGCCTTTGTTCTTATTCATTCCTTGAATCATGGCAGAGGCCCTCCAGATGTTCTACCTCTAGCCTGTACTGTGCTGTCAGAATTTGCATTCTGAAAACTCAAATCTGATGCCACTCCACTGGGGAGAAACTGTCAGTGGCTCCCCATGGCCCCCTGCTTCCTGATTCTTTTCAACCCTAATTCTGGGCCCAGGTGCAGGACCCTCTCTCCATTCCCTCGCCCGTCCTCTTTGGGTGTTCTGTCTTATCTGAGATCTGCTTAGGCTGTTTCGCTGTGAGGCCTTCCTGGCCTCTCTCTCTGCTCCTAGAAACGTTGACTGAAGTTGGTTGTTTACATTGCTGTCTTTCCTATTAGCTGCCAAGGGTGGGGACTGTGGCTCATGTCCCTCCTTCAGTCCTCCCCAGTTCTTGACATTTAGAGAGGGCCCATGAATACCAGCTGAGTGAATGAGGACCCGAGTATCTCATAGCGAGGCTGTGCTAAGATGGCTTCTGTGCAGAGAGCTCTCTGGCCCTCTGTGAACGCAGCGCTGAGGATGGCTGCGGCTGGGACTTCTGCAGGCTCAGGACCTGCAGCGGTGTGGGGTGCAGAGGGCTAAGACAGTGATCCTGTGTGGCGAAGGGTTTTTTTGCTAACTCACCACACACCCAGTCTCCACGTTTTTGTGCATTCTGTGCCCACGATTCTCTTCGGTGGCCTCCAGCCCACGTGGGGTCACCACAACCAACCCTTTGTTGTGATGGAACAGGCTGCCCTCCTCCCGCTGGAGGTTCGATGCCACTCTGTGTCTTTGTGTAACTTTTGGGAGAAGCCAGAACAGCCTGGTCACTGCAGAAAAGTCTCTCCCAGAGATGACATAGCTTGGGAGCTCTCTGAAGGTGGTAGTGGTGGGTCATGATGCTCAGAACGGCTCATGCCCCAGGTGCTTCACGGGGCGCCAGGGACCATGGCAGTGAGAGAAATGAGATCGTGGTGTTTCTAAAACCATCCCTGGGGTGGTGCATTATTATTCCCATCATTCCCATCTTCCTGGGGAGGACATGGACACTCACAGTGGTAGAGCCCAAGTGCTGGGATTCAGTGCCAGGTTTGCCTGACCCTAGAGCCCTAACTCAGCTTGTACCATATTCTGTCTCCTCTTTTGCCTACAGTGCAACTTAGAATCTGCTGTCTGCTGGCTTCTTAGCACTCACTCACCCTCCCTGTGAAGGCAGGAGAGTGAACTCAGTGACGAGCCATGTACATCAGACCACATACCAGGCAGTCTTGATATAGCAAGAGCTCGTCTGTGGCCGGTGCTAGAGGGACACTTCTGACTGTTTTTGCTACTGCCAACCACTTACTACTGGACCCTCTTTCTGTCGTGTCCTGGTGGCTACTCCACTACCTGCTGGCTTGGTACCCTGACCCTTCTGACACAGGGGTTCTCAACCCTTACCACACTTTGGAATGGCTTGGGAAGCTTTAAAACAAAATGCCAGGTGCCCCCTCCCCTCCCCTCCACCACAGGGTTCCTATTCAGTCATTCTGGGTTGGGGTCCAGGTATTATGTTTAAAACAACTTTATTTATATGTCATAAAATTCACCCATTTTAAGTTTACAGTTCAGTGATTTTTTTTTAAGTGAACTGACAGCGTTGTGTAACTATTACCACCATCTGATTGGACAACCATTGAATCACCCTAGTAAGATTCCTCATGCCCCTGTCTAGCCCACCCTTCCCTTCCAGCTAGCCCTACTCTACTTTCTGCCTCTATAAATTTTCTTTTTCTTTTAAAGATATTATTTATTTATTTGAGTGAAGAGAGAGAGCAGAAGGAGAGGGAGAAGCAGATGTGGGGGCTTGATCCCAGGACCCCGAGATCATGACCTGAGCTGAAGGCAGAGGCTCAACCAGCTGAGACACCCAGCTCCCCCTAGATTTGCCTTTTCTGGCCTTTTCTTAAAAATGGAATCATCTGTATTATTTAAAAATTTTTTTAAAGATTTTATTTATTTATTTGACAGACAGAGATCACAAGTAGGCAGAGAGGCAGGCAGAGAGAGAGGAGGAAGCAGGCTCCCCGCTGATCAGAGAGCCCGATTCGGGGCTCGATCCCAGGACTCTGGGATCATGACCTGAGCCGAAGGCAGAGGCTTTAACCCACTGAGCCACCCAGGTGCCCCTCATCTGTCTTATTTTTAAAGGCCCTGGGGTATAATGCATAGCCATGGTTGAGAATCACTATTATCTCAGACTTTTTTTTACTACTGTTCCCTGGATCACCGTGACTCAGAGAAATCAGTAGGCGCTTACTAGGGCTGTCTTCTACATAAGTTGCAAGTGTAATGGGTCCCTCAGATAAGCTATAAGCAAAATGGATCCTGGCCTGAGAACTTAATGATCATTTACAACCTGCTTTTAATGGGAACATGCTCTTGAAAGTCCAAATGTGCTGACTCAGGAAAAAGCATTTGGAAGAGGGCTTGCACAACCTGTCTTAAGATGCAGAGGGCCTCCCGGCCAGTGGCTCGAACACTGAGTCAGAGCCGAGCCCTTGAATTTGTGTGGCCTTGCCTCTGGCACTTCTGCTTCCAATTTTTGTGTGTGGCCTTCCAGCTCTGCCTGGCCTGGCCTCTTTGCCTTGGGGTGCCGTAAACCATACCCCCTCCCGGATCACCCCCACCCCACAGGGTTTAGCTCCATGTGCATTGTCCACAGTGAGATCCTTGCAAATTGCTCATCTCAGCCTGCTTGAATACATTCTGAAATCTCAAACTCAGCTGCGTCCAGGTCCATGCCAGTGCTGTAATTGACTCTAGCAGCCTGGGGCAGGAGACTGTTGAAGGCAGAGTCTGCAGAGTGTGCCGGGGGCAGGGAGCTTCCTTCTCACTTTGCCATCAGCAGAAATTGTTGGTGGAGCTTTCAGACTTAGCACGTGGTTATAGCCGGGACAGCAAAGAGATTCCATTTCGTGTGCCAAAGAGGGGAGGAAAAAGGCCAAGTGACCAAACAAAAAGCTGCCGTATAAGCTTACATGTGTGGGAAGAAAAAAAAACTCAGTTCAGTTGATTTAAAAAAATATAACAGTTCATTTTAGTCATGGGTTGGAATTCAAATGATACTGTGGAGAGTCAGTTAAGATTGATAAGGGTTTTGTTACTGCTGTTTCAAGTAAAAAATAAATGTTATCTCAGAAAAGCTGTAAATATATAGCCAGACTTTCATCATTTGGGGAAATAATTCAGAGCATAGAGTATAGACGTACTAGTTGTATTTCGCCCATATTATTACCAAGATACTTTCTATTTGATCATTTTCCTGCTGATAAACATCTTTTTTCTTTTCAGTGTTATGCATGGGAATCTTTTGTTTTTCTTTTCCCATACTTTCCCTTTAGAGTGCTACAAACCCTCTTGTAAGACTTTTTAAACTCCTTTTTGGAATGCGTAACAAATTGTTGCATTTATAAAGTGTCAGAGGGTTCCTTTATTTTTAAAATCCAATTAAGTAGCCTTCAGATCCCTGCCCAGAAATTTAAGAAGACAGCTAATCTAGTGAGATAGAACAGGAAAAACTCACCCAGCCGTCCCCTGGCTCACTGTGAAACCAGACAAGTGTGTCCCAACTCAGCACAGAGGCTCAAGTGGATTTTGTAAACACTTGTACCAGGAGATGACTGCGTTGCACAAAATTTGGTTCCCAGCAGGATGAAATACACCACTTAGCTGTGGGGCTGGCCCATGTAATTTCCCTGCAAATATGAATTTCACTGCAGACAGTAACCATATGTGTTGTTGCCCCATAGACAGTATTAAGATTCCTCAACTGATTGGTCACAGTTTCTATCACTTAGCAACCATGCACTTAGATCTTTGCAGGTAACCAGGATTTCAAATTACTTTAAAATTTTTCCCCATGCCACCCCTTCTTTTCATTTCAATTGATATATCTAAGTCATTATTTTTTTTTAAGATTTTATTTATTTATTTGACAGACAGAGATCACAAGTAGGCAGAGAGGCAGGCGGAGAGAGAGGAGGAAGCAGGCTCCCTGCCGAGCGGAGAGCCTGATGTGGGACTCGATCCCAGGACCCTGAGATCATGACCCAAGCCAAAGGCAGAGGCTTAACCCACTGAGCCACCCAGGCACCCTATCTAAGTCATTATTTATTATTATTTATTAATATTTAAGTGATTATTTAAGTGAGAAACCCACAGAATTATAATCTCTCATGTGGATTTGTCAACCCAAACCATCAGAACTGTGATCTTGGGGCAATGGGAAGACAGATGTTTGAAGTTAATGTTGGCTCTTGGGCCATCTGTTCGCCATTGGTGGGTAGAGATGGACTGAGTAGGAAGAGGTGAGTGAGCCGCTGCTCTCAGGCTCAGAATGCCTGTAAGGGTTGAAAGGAGCAATCTGGGGAAGTCTTGAAAAGCTAGTGTCTCGTGCCTTCGGAAGAGCGAATTGGGAAAGCACAGAAATCCCCTTCAAAGTAAGAAGAATTTGGAAGTGATTAGGAAAGCTTGAAGCTTCATGGGAAAGCACACTTCAGTTGTACACAGATCAGGGATCAGCAAACTGTGGCCTGTGGGCCAGATCCAGCCCCAGTCGGCTCAGAAGGTTTTTGCATATTTTAATGGTTAAAAAAAAGAATCAAAAGAAGAATATCTTGTGACCTGTGAAAATTATGTGAATTCATGGGGCGCCTGGGTGGCTGTCAGTGAAGCATCTGACTCTTGATCTCAGCTCAGGTCTTGGTCTCAGGATCACGAGTTCAAGCCCCGTGTTGGGCTCCATGCTAGACGTGGAGCCTACTTTGAAGGGGGGAAAAAAAAACCACCTCTGCAAATTCACATGTCAGTGGCCATAAGTCAAGTTTATTGGAACATCGCCAGGTCCATTCATTCTATGTTGTCTGTGGTGATCTTTGTGTTACAACAGCAGATCTCAGTGATAACAGCAGCAATGGTGTGGCTTGCAATCCTGAAATATTTATTATTTGGCCTTTCCAGAAAAAGCTGGCTGATGCCTGACCCAGGCAGTTGTATTTATTGAGATCTTGTCTTGAAATATGTTTATGAGTAGGAATCAGAAAGAAAACAATAGTTACAATATTTCAGTGGTCTGAGGGGAGGTGAGTGGGTGGAGGAGAGACATAATTTCTGATCCCGCCCTGTCACCCGCATCACCAGCCCTGGGCTGTGCCTCACATTTGGACCATATTAACAGTCAGCCACCCCCATTCATTCTGGCAGCAGCTTCTCTGACATGAGGTGGAATGTCTAAGAAGACGAAATGCACCTCCAGACCAGCCTCACATACCAGTCCTCAGAGCGATTCCCAAAACCCTCCTTAGTGAGGTTTGCACCACACCCTGTGAAAGTCACTGGTGTTGACCTGGGGTTGGCACACTGGTTGGCAAACAGCCAGATAGTAAATACTTTGAGCTCCACAGGCGGTATGGTCTCTGTTAGAACAACTCAGCTCTGCTGTTGTAGCATGAAAGCAGCCATTGATAATACATTCACCAGTCAGCCTCACTGTGTTCCAATAAAACTTTATTTGTGCACATGGAAACTTGACTGTCAAGCAGTTCTGGTGCGTTGTATTATATTTTCCTCTTTTGAGTTTTTTCACCCCCCAACCTTTTTTTTCTTTTTTTAAGATTTATTTATTTTAGAGAGACAGAATGAGAGAGCACAATTAGGGGGAAGGAGCAGAGGCAGAGTGAGAAGCAGAATCACGAGCCAAAAGCAGATGCATAACTGACTAAGCCACCCAGGCGCCCCTCCCCCAACCATTTTATTTATTTATTTATTTATTTATTTATTTATTTATATTTACCCCCAACCATTTTAAAATAGAAATTATTCTTACCTTACTGGTCATACAAAAATAGGCAGTGAGCTAGATTGCACCTGTAGGCATTGTTCACTGACCCCTGGTAATATGGATAGTTTACTTTCTATTTTTTTTTTTTCATTAAAAAACCATTAACTTGGGAAGGCACTATCACCTTTGAATTTTAGTCATTGTGGATTTTATTGTGGAAGGCAATTCTGTGCATACATCTGCTTTCCTGCCTGCTGCTATTGAATTTTTTTTCTTGCTACCTCTTTTGAAATCGAGAAAGATCCTTTTTTCAAGCCATTACGCCGTTGTTGGGACAGCCATTTACTTTTCCACTGAGTCATTTGGTGTATTTTTACGAAGCACCTACTGTGTGGCAGGCTGGTGGCAAGAAGTGTGCTGGAGCCTGGGGAGCGATGGCCACGATAGACTTGGTCTCTGCTCCTGTGGAACTCTCTGCTGGCAGGGGCGAGGTTAGTAATATGCAGTGCTTGGAAGATCACAGCATACATTGGAGATGTGGCCTCAAGCACGGATTTCCGTGGTGCTTGGAATACATGCCTCATGTAGGTGTATGTGGCCTGAGTGTGGTATGGGTATCCTGGGAAACAAGATGGCGGTTCACAATCATGGTGTCAGGCATTTGAACATAGATAGCCATGGCAGAAACCTTTCCAGAAATCAGTCTGCCATTAGGGTTGGAAGTTGTTGGGCCAACTGGAGATTCTCCTCTGACCCTGTGTCCTAGTTGAAGCATCTCTGTCTTTTTTGGTGACCTGAATGACTTCAGATTGGATGCATTTCCATTTTCTCATGGCCTGGGAAGGGGGCTGAGTGAGACTAGGTTAGCCTCAACTGCAGGGTGGGACATTACTACAACCAGTCAAGGGAGAAAGGGGTGGGGAGCATCAAGGTCTGCACAGCCCTGCTGCTGTAAGGCTTTGGGAATTATAAGGAAAAAGGTTATGCTTTACCAAAAAGTAATCAAGAAATTAAAACTGCTGCCTGCTGTAAGCCTTGTTTGAATGACTTGTGAAATTGCACAGTGGCGTGCATAGGAAAAAACAAACCCCAGAGTAAAATGCAAGCGGGAAGTGCTTTCCTGCTTTGTATTGTTTTCCCAGTTACAGACAGGAAACATTCAAGTGTGTTTTCAAGCAAAGAACACTGTGCACAAAGATGGCTCTGACAAAGCAGAAAAAAGGCCCATATAACAAAAAGTTTGTGTCCGTGTAGCAAAATGTCTGATTTAAAATAATCTGATTTAGGGACGCCTGGGTGGCTCAGTTGGTTAAAATAATCTGATTTAGCAAGTATTATTTTTAATACTTAAAAATTAAAAAATACTTAAAAATAAAACCAAAATTTTTGGATCACTTTAAGGTGCCTTGATAAGTTTAATATGTTTCTCCCCTCTTAGCTTTATTAATGAATTCTTAAAATCTGATAAAAAAATCACATCTCAGATGGGGCGCCTGGGTGGCTCAGTCGGGTAACGTCTGCCTTTAGCTCAGGTTGTGATCCCAGGGCGCTGGGATCGAGTCCTGTATTGGGCTCCCTGCTTAGCAGAGAGCCTGCTTCTTCCTCTGCCTGCTGCTCCCCCTGCTTGTGCTCTCTCACTCTTGCTCTCTCTCAAGTAAATAAATAAATAAAATCCTTTAAAAAAAAAAAAACCACATCTCAGTAAAAACCAAGGGGCTAATATAAATCCTTTAAATGGGCACCTTGGCCAGTATTCTGAATAATTGCTGGACTTCCCTTGGGTAAAAATTCTAGGTCTCTGCTAAAGGTGAACACTTCAGAACAATTCAACATACAAAGGACTGAGACTTGGACCAGTCACAGTGATGAGGAAGATCAAGTCATTTGAACCACATATTGGGGGAGGTAGGGGCAGTGGTGGCTCCCTAAAATTAAGGTGGGGATAGCATAGGCCAGCGGGAGTATGGTTGTGTGAAGGAGCCACCCCAGTTTGTATATTACATTCCAGAATCATGATTTATCACTTAAAAGTCATCTTTCCCAGATATCCTATATTCATGGATTGGAAGATTTAGTATTAAAATGTCCATACGACCCAAAGCTGTCTATACATTCAGTACAGTTTCTATCAAAATTCCAATGGCATTGGGGCGCCTGGGTGGCTTAGTTGGTTAATGGCTGCCTTTGGCTCAGGTCATGATCCCGTGGTCCTGGGATCGAGTCCCACATCGAGCTCCCTGCTCGGTGGGGAGTTTGCTTCTCCCTCTCCCTCTGCCTGCCCCTCTGCCTACTTGTGCTCTCTGTCTGTCTGTCAAATAAATAAAATCTTAAAAAGAAATTCCAATGCCATTTTTCACAGAAAGAGAAAAATACTTCTAAAATCCACATGCAACCACAATAGGCCCAAATAGCCAAAACAGTCCTGAGCAAAAAGAACAAGGCTGGAGCCATCAGACTTCCTGACCAAACTACTTGACCCTTGAACAAACAAAATGGGTTTGAATAGCTTACATACAGAGTTTTTAACAGTCCAGTAAAGTAAATATATTTTCTCTTCCTTACAGTTTGCTTAATCACATTTTTTCCCTTTAATTTGATTTATTGTAAGAATACAGTAAATAAGGCACGTAGCATATAAAGTATGTTAATCAGTGAGGCTTCTGGTCAATAGTAGGGCTATTAGTAGTTAAGCTTTCTGGGAGTTAAAATTTATATGCCGATTTTTGGCTGCGAAGGGGTTGACACATCTAACTCCTGTGTTGTCCAAGGGTCTACCTGTTATAAAGCTGTAGTAATCAAAATAGTATGGTCTTGGCATAAAAAAAAAACAACAACCATAAATCAGTGGAAGATTTGGGAGCCCAGAAATAAATCCACATGTAAATAGTCATCTGATTTTTGACAAGGGCACAGAGAATGCACAATAGGGAAAAGACAATCTCCTTAAAGAATAATGTTGGAAAAAGAAGGCAACCCGGACCCCTACCTTGTACCACTCTAAAAAAATTAACTCAAAATGAGTTAGAGAATTAAATATAATATTAGGAACCACAAATCTCCTAGAAGAAAATATAGGGAAAAAGTTCCTTGACATCTACTTTGGCATTTTTTGGATATAACACCAAAGGCACTGTCAACAAAAGCAACAATAAATAGGTGGGACTACATAAACTAAAAAGCTTCTGCACAGTAAGGACACAATGAAAATGAAAAAGCAACCTGCAGAATGGGAAAATATATTTGCAAATAATAAATATGGGGCTAATACCCAAAATACATAATGAATTCATGCAACTCAGTGGTTAAAACAACAACAACAACAACAACAAATGACCTGGTTTAAAAATGGGCAAGAGACCTAACTAGACATTTTTCCATAGAAGAAATACATGCGGCCAATGGGTACATGAATAGGTGCTGAACATCACCAGTAATCAGGGAAGCACAAATCAAAACCGTAATGAGATATCACCTCCTACCTGTAAGAATGGCTGTTATAAAACAGGAAAGAGATAGCAAATGTTGGTGACAATATGGAGAAATTGGGACCCAGGTGTACTCTGATGAGAACACAGTCATCATGGAAAACAGTATAGAGGTTCCACAGAAAATTAAAAATAGAGCTACCATATGATCAGCAATCCCACTTGCTGAGTGTATATCTGAAGAAAATGAAATCAGAATCTCAAAAGATATCTCTGTTCCTATATTCACTGCAGCATTATTCACAACAACTAAGGTACGGAAGCAACCTAAGTATTGGTTGACAGATGGATAAAGAAGATATAGGGGGTGTGAGTGTGATACATACATATATGTGTCTATGTGTATGTACACACGTACATCACACACACACACTGGTATATTATTCAGCCATGAGAAAGAAGGAAATTCTGCCATTTGCAACAATATGAATGAACCTGAAGGATATTGTGTTAACCAAAATAAGCCAGACAGAGAAAGACAAATACTGTATGATCTCACTTATATGTGGAATCTTAAAAAAAAAAAAAAAGAAGGTCACATCTATAGAAACAGCGTAGAATGATGGTCACCAGGGGCTAAATGGTGGGAAGATGCTAGTCAAGGGGTACAAGCCTTCAGTTATAAAAAGAAAAAGCTCTGGGGGGTGGGGCGTGCCTGGGTGGCTCAGTGGGTTAAGCCTCTCCTTTGGCTGAGGTCATGATCTCAGGGTCCTGGGATTGAGCCCCACATGGGGCTCTCTGCTCGGCAGGGAGCCTGCTTCCCTCTCCCCCCTCTGCCTACCTCTCTGCCTGCCTGTGATCTCTCTTTTTCCCTGTCAAATAAATAAACAAATAAATAAAATAAAAAAGAATAAGCTCTGGAGATTATAGTAATACTATATTATATACTTAAAAATTGCTAAGAGAATAGATCTTAAGCATTCTCACAACTACTGTTACAAAAAAGGGAACTGTGGAAGTGATGGATATGTTCATTAACCTGATTAGGGTAATCATTTCACAATATATATATGCAAGCTGAATTGTCACATTATATACTTTAAATATATATATATTATATATATAAGTATAGTTTTATTTGTCAATTATAGGTCAGTAAGGCTGGTAAAGCACAGTAATCATTTCTGATAATAAGTAATTTTTTTTTTTTTTAAAATATTTTATTTATTTATTTGACAGACAGAGATCACAAGTAGGCAGGGAGAGAGAGAGGAGAAAGCAGGCTGTCCTCTCCTCGGAGAAGAAAGCCCGATGTGGGGCTCGATCCCAGGACCCTGGGATCATGACCTGAGCCGAAAGCAGAGGCTTTAACCAACTGAGCCACCCAGGCGCCCCGATAATAAGTAATTTTTTTAAAAGATTTTATTCATTTATTTGACAGACAGAGATCACAAGCAGGCAGAGAGGCAGGCAGAGAGAGAGGAAGGGAAGCAGGCTCCCTGCTGAGCAGAGAGCCCGATGTGGGGCTCGATCCCAGGACCCTGGGATCACAAACTGAACCAAAGGCAGAGGCTTTAACCCACTGAGCCACCCAGGTGCCCCGATAATAGGTAATTTTTAATAACTTCAGTGAATTTAAAAAATCTGGTTAAAAAGATACATTTGGGGGGTGCCTGGGTGGCTCAGTGGGTTAAGCCTCTGCCTTCGGCTCAGGTCATGATCTCAGGGTCCTGGGATCGAGCTCTGCATCGGGCTCTCTGCTCAGCAGAGAGCCTGCTTCCCCCTCTCTCTGTGTGTCTCTCTGCCTGCTTGTGATCTCTCTCTCTCTGTTAAATCAATCAATAAAATAAAATAAATGAATGTATTTAAAAAAAAAAGATACATTTGGGGGATGCCTGGGTGGCTTAGTCGGTTAAGCATCCTCTTGATTTGGGCTCAGGTCATGAGATCGAACCCCATGCTCAGTGGGGGAGTCTGCCTGACATTTCTCTCCCTCTCCCTCTGCCCTCCCGCTGCACATACATATGTGTTCTCTCTCCCAAATAAACAAGTCTTTAGAGAAATTGGATTTCTCTCTCAAATTAATTTTATCAGAGCGCCTGGGTAGCTCAGTGGTTTAAGCATCTGCCTTTGACTCAGGTCATGATCCCAAGGTCCTGGGACTGAGTTCTGTATGGGGCCCCCTGCTCAGCAGAGGGGGCTTGCTTCTCTATCCCTTGCCACTATCCCTGCTTGTGCTCTTTCTTTCTGTCAAATAAATAAATAAAATCTTTAAAAATTTTTTTAAATTAAAAAAATAAAACAAATTTTATCAATGTAATATAGAGTGTCCACAGGGGCAGGAAACAGGATAAATTTATTTTTAAGCAAAATGTTAACATTTTCCTATAATATGTTCCATGTATATCTCCACCTCCAAATAGCTTTTTTGGTAAAGTACCTCTGAATTTAAAGCAAAGGGCTTGGTTGTTAATTTGAAAAAAAGGACATTAAATATACAAATTTGGGGGTGCCTGGGTGGCTCAGTGGGTTAAAGCCTCTGCCTTCGGCTCAGGTCGTGATCCTGGGGTCCTGGGATCGAGCTCCGCATCGGGCTCTCTGCTCGGCAGGGAGCCTGCTTCCCCCCACCCTCTGCCTACTTGTGATCTCTCTCTGTCCAATAAATAAATAAAATCTTTTTAAAAATATACAAATTTGTTTTATAGTCTGGACACTCTGTATACTTTTGTGCAGATTAGCAGCTGGACCCATTAAGTTAGAGTTATGCTTCACTTGAAGTTACGCATCACTTGAAACCATACCAAGCATGTCCCTGAAAAACGTAACATATATTATTTTTTAAAATTTGAAACTATCTATATAGGTAGTTTAAAAAGTCAAGTAATAGTAAAAGACTTAACACAGTGGGTTCTCTCTCTACTAATCTCATTCTCCCAGGTGAGAGTCCCCAGCCCCAAAGGAACCTATTTTCAAATTTCTGTTTATTCTGGCTTTTACTCATATATACATTTATAGGCAAATATGTAAACTGCTATCCTTCAAGTTATTACTATCCTTCAAGTTATTAGTTATTATTTTATTGGCTTACTGTCATGATAATGAGGGTTTCATGCTCTTATGTGACTTTCTCCTCACTTCTGTTCCCTTAGCCTTCCAATACAGTTATACTAACAATTTTTGGATATACTACAGTTTGATATTTACATTATTATATACAATCAATTATTTGCAGCTAAGCGTAGTAGTGTACTATGACTCTTTCTGATGGACTCTTTGTTTTTTCTTGAGTTAATACTTGGTTTGTTTTTACATTTGCCTTATTTTCTTTGTGGCTGTTGCAGTGCTATGCTCGTAAATGTTTGATCCCCCCCCCAAAAGAAAGCCCTGATTTGTACTGTTTGCATTTGTTTGTATTGTGTTTGATTTTTTTCATTTCAAATTACCAGTGTGAGGCCACCGAACAAGTTGCTGGGAAAAGATGCATACAGTTGGTTCTCAGCTATTAGTAACTTTCTCATACCTGCTAATGGTCCACATTGGGACTTTAAAATTAAGTTTTCCTCTTCTTCTGTTATATTTTTTAAATAATTTTGTCTCATCAAAGGACTAACTGGTTCTGAATCTCTTTTTTTTTTGAACTCTGAATGTTCCAATAGGCCTTGGGGACTTTGGTCTGTGTATACTTAGACTTACAGAAGGAAGAGATTTCACAGTTCTATCCCAGGCATACAGGGCCCTGTAGAGAAGATGAGGCCAAAGTTACACAATCTAGTGCTGCTATTTTGCTAGAGGAGGGACAAGGCTATTGGTGAACAGGAGTCATGGTGAAGCTATGGTGGTCTCATGCCAGTATGTCCCTGCGAGGCTGGCTATCAGGGTTCTTTTTGAGGCTGGTTGCTTGAGCTCCTAGTCAGCTGGGGCCCTGCCCCACTTCCCTAACTGGCATACTTACTTATGTTTGGCGCTTCTGCAATGCCTGGCACCATGCATGCCAAGCAAGGTCTGGGATAGCATAATTTGGCCCGCTGCTTGCAGAACTTGTTCATAGAGTTGAAAGTTGGCCTCCTCTGAAAGCTGGGGCTTTGACCTTATCTCCGGGCTCTGCTCCTATGGACCTGGGAGGTATCTGAGTTCTGGTATCCCAGGTTCAGGTAACCTGGGAGCCCAGAGTTTTGGTTTCCTGCAGGAACTGGTGTGTGAGCCACTGCTGTTGGCATCTCTGTGTTAACTAGGGCACTGCAGCGACAGCTGGTCTTGGAATCCTTTGTAGCAGTGCCAGCTTTTACTTGATCTGCCATCGTCTTAGTGTGGGCTGGAGGTGTGCACCACCACACCTCAAGGAGCTGGCTGGTACTGCTCTAAGCTTAGCAGTGTTTTGAGGTCAGTCTCAGGGGGTCCCATCCACTTTCTGGCCAAGCGGCTTTTCCTTCTCTTGCATTAGATTCGTTCATGGGCAAAATCATGCAGCCTTCCATTCTGCAGTAAATCTTATTAAAAGGCTTCAGAATTCTGGTTCATTGGTGGCCTTCCCCTTTCCCCAATTCTGCCAATATTCAGGGCTGAAACAGACTTTTTCTTTTCCCTTTGAAAGTTTCCTTATTCATTTCAATGGGAGTTAGGTAGGGATGTTCATTGACTTGGCTTCAATTGCTGTTTAAACCAGTTGTCCCAGCAGGGCACCTCGATTGCAGTCATTCTGCGTTTACGTACAGCCACGGCACCGTCCTTTTGGACTGCAGAGGAAAGTCTTCTTAAGAAAGTACTGTGATCGAGGTGCCTAGGGGGCTCAGTCTGTTAAGCATCTGCCTTCAGCTTATTTCATGATCCCAGAGTCCTGGGATTGAGCCCCGTATCAGGCTTCCTGCTCAGCGAGGAGCCTGCCTCTCTGTCTCCGTCTGCCTGCTGCTCCCCTACTTTTGTTCTCTCTCTCTCTCTCTCTGTCAAATACATAAATAAAAAAAAAAAACCTTAAAAAGAAAAAAGTACTGTAATCTGGCAGCTGAGGCTCGAGCAGCTCTGAATGCCCTGTGCTGATTGTGGGGTGGCAGGTCAGCTTTTCTGGAAAGGTCTATGTGGTTAATGTAGTTAATGGTAGTTGGAAGGCATAGGTGGAGGAAAGCTGAAAATATGGTTTCTTTTTAAAGGCAAGATGAGATATTGGAAAGAGAGAATGCTCAGTTGTTATCATCTTGCGGGGGTATTGTTGAATCCCGTTCCTGGATTTGTGACAAACCTGTTTCCGTAAGGCCGTGAAGCTCAGAAATTATCATTTTAAGAAATGAAGTTTGAGCTTCTCTAAGCAGGCTTTTCCCAAAGGGTGGTCTGTGGGTCTGGGGCCATGGAATTCTGGGCAGGAGGGGCTTCTTCAGAATGCAGCAGGATCTTGTCCTGGACCTGCTAAATTCAAATAGAGGTGGGACCTGGAAACTGGCATTTTATGTCAGCACACTCCCCCCAACCCCTGCCGGGGATTCTGTACAGCCCATGTAGGGGAGCCACTGGTCTTGATCCTTGGCTCTTGTTTGAGGTTGCCATTCTCTGCAAACTTTGGTGTTCTTTGGTTTTGCTTAAGCAGCCCTCTGATGTAAACATCGGTGGAATTTCTCCCCATGTTATCATTCATTCCTGCCTGTTTTGTTTTAAGCTCCAGGATGACTATTACTGAGTTTCCTGAGTTGCTTTGCATTTCTGGATTCCTAACTCTGAACTTTTGATTCCCCCCCCCACCCCCGCCACAGAGCCGAGAAAACAGAAGTCCTCAGTGAAGATCTGTTACAGGTAATAAAAATCTTTTTCAGGTTCACAACCAAACCACACCAAATCTCATAGGTGAGAATGGAAGTGGATGGATGTATGGACGCATGTGTGTATGTGTGTATTCTCCGACGAGACAGAATAAAATAAAATTGATCAGTGTGGTTCTGATCCTTGAGAAGAGCAGTTGGGCTGCATGGTGATAAAAAGGGGATCTGAAACTTTGATGTCATGTTATGAAGTTCAGAGGGGGCTAGTCCTGCTTTCAAGTGCCAGGTGTTGGGGTGGGGTATATGGGCCAGTTCACTGGCACTGCGGCCTGGTCACGGGTCCTGGGCAGGCGGAGGGACTGTTGTTTGCTGCTGGGATGGTGTCCTTGATGGGACAGGCCCCGCCAGCTGTAGCGGAGGGCCCCACTGGCTCCCACCTAGAGTTTCCACTTCTCTTTCCCTCTCACGCTATTGTTCTCCAGTTCTGGGCTGAGCTGGGTCCCGAGGGACTTAGAGTCTCAGTGACAGTGACCAGATCTGGCAGAACTGCTCTGAGGCCCTGAGGTGGTCTGCCACCTACCTGGATGTCTTTTTCTCTCCATTGGGAGGGGTGTTTCCTGTGGGGACCTTAGCCCGGGCTGCTGCTCTTCATCTCTCAACAGGCTTCCCGAGCTCTGGGGCTCGGAGTTTCTCCCAGAAGGCTTGGGACCCTTTATACACATGCCTTTGCTCCACCTCAGCCCCCCTCCACCCCCCGCCCACCCCAGAGCACACTGGAAGGACAGAACCCCTCCTGCACTGAGGTTTCTCTGAAGCCTCCTTGCTTCTGTCATTTCCATAACCCACAGTAGGTGTGTGCACTTGACCTCAGAAAACCAAAGATCTGCTCCCAGGTGACTCTCCATCTCTCCCTAGGGAGAGAGGAGCTGGCATAGTTTAGAAGAATGTGGCTTGTACCACCCCGTGTCAGAACATCTTTCTCAATTATGACAGCCAGCCACAGGCACAAGATTTTAAGAGCACCCCTCCCACCTTTTTTTTTTTAAAGGACAGAAGTTTTTATTAAGGATTAGAAGGGTTTTTTTCCCCCCCAGATTTATTAGACAATCATGTTTTGTTTTTTTTTTTTAAGATTTTATTTATTTATTTATTTGACAGAGATCACAAGTAGGGAGAGAGGCAGGCAGAGAGAGAGGAGGAAGCAGGTTCCCTGCGGAGCAGAGAGCCCGATGCCGGGCTCGATCCCAGGACCCTGAGATCATGACCTGAGAAGAAGGCAGAGGCTTAACGCACTGAGCCACCCAGGTGCCCCGACAATCATGTTCTTAATAATATTTCCTCGCTGACTTTTACCATGTATTTAAACTGCATTTTCAGACTTCCAGCAATGTTGTTTGGTATTAGTTAGCCTTTAACTTGACTGGGTTTTCATGTCCGTGTTCTGTCTCCCACATCCCACATCAGTAATACACATGATCTCATTGAATCCTTGAAGCCCCAAGATGTGGCCGGAGGGCCTCTCAGGCAGTTCAAGGATGGCAGATTTCCCATGGAAGGCAGGCGGCAACTGTCTGTGCTTATCTCTTTGCCAGAATATCCACGGGGACCCAAGAGTGTGCCAGTTTCTAGGAACACCTCATTTCAGGACACAGATACTTACTCCACATCTGCCATCATTGCTACAGATGGTTTCCCCCTTCTTTGACTATAAAGAAAGAGAGTAATGGGTAAAAGTGTGGAGCCTCCCTACCCAGGACTGCCCTTGACTTACTCTGTGGCCTCAGAGATTTACTGAACCTCCCTGTGCCCCAGTTCCCACCTCTCTAAAATGAAGATAATGGCTATATCCACCCCATAAGGTTATTAGCAGGAGTTAATGGGTTAAACAGGAGAGCAGGAGAGATGGATCCCAAGCCACAGAGATTTGTTTGTTTGTTTCTGGTGTGAAACGTCCCTTAATTTGCTCTGTGTCCCCCTGCCTCTTAGATCAGTTCAAGAGGCTCTATTTTGCCTCTTGTTTTTCACTCATGTTTTTTGCTCGTGTGGCAGTTCCCTGGGAGGCTGTGAATCCCGGGAGAGTGAGAACCTCAACTTATTTACTGTTGTTTTTCTAATACCTTGCCCAGGGACGTGATACATACTTGTCCTTTCAACAGATATTAACTGAACACCTTATATTTGCGAACCAGATGGCATCCCAGGCACTCGGGAGAAGTCAGTAAACAACAGAGACTGAGGCCCCTGTCCCTGGGAACTTGATGGTTTTCTAGTGGAAATCAGAATCAAAGTGAAATGAGGGGGTGCTCTTGTTTGGTTTTGGTTTTGATTTTGCCTGTTTTCTTGGCAAATAAAGAGTATGTATTATTTTTCCAGTGTTTTAAAATCTGGTCATTATAAGATCGGGGGAGGGGCGTGATGTGGCATCTGCTCCTTATATGCCTGCCAGATAGATCAGGGTCCTGGTGGTCGGGCCTTGGCTCTGAAGAAAAGCTTCTGGGGCAGTGAGGACCTTCAAGGAAGAAGCACAAAACCATATCACTGGGTGAAACTTTGTAGGGTAAAAATGCATTCTGCTTTGAATTTGTTGATTTTTCTTTAAAATAGAAAGCATCCCTAAGGGCCTGCCCTTGGTCTTAATGAGTCATCAGAATACACATTTTTGGCATTCCTTCCCGTGAAAAGCAGCTCTCTTTGCCATAAACAGCCATATCCCAGCAATAATATTTTGGGAAGCTAAATCGTGGTGCATGGGTCCCCTTAGTCAGTATTTCTTACTGTTGGCTGTCCTTTCTGCTTTATTCAAAACAAAACAAAAACAAAGCCAAACACCCATCCTAAATCCAATAAGGAGTCATTTTGAAGACACTGGCCTTGCGTGGAAATTGCAGAACTTTGATTCTGACCCCTCAGCCTGATGTCCTGTGCGTGGAAGGCATGGTTGCCATCTGCAGGGGGTCGCTTCTGAATGTCCCTGTGGTTGTTTCCACTTGGCGGTGGGGCTGGGCCTGAGGTGTGCACCTGCACTCCCGCAGGCTAGAGCCTGGACGCTGTGGTGTGTAACTCGGCTGCCACCACCCTTTCTGACGGCACGTTTTGGTTCAGACTCCGCTCCCTCCCTGCATGCAGACTTAGCCCTTGAGAGATGGAAACCCCTCCCACACCCAGAATTATTTGGCCCCAAACATCAGTAGTGGGAACCGCTGGTGTAAGTGAAGGGGAACCATTTCCACGTCCACCCAAGAGCTGAACACTTAGACCATGGGATGCTTTTCCTGCCTGCGTGCCGGCGCCACGGAGGAAGAGGCTGGGTGTGTTCTTTAGCCCCTTGCAAATGGCTCATTTGTCTCTGTTTTGTCAGATCGAGCGGCGCCTGGACACGGTTCGGTCAATGTGCCACCATTCGCACAAGCGTCTGATGGCATGTTTCCAGGGCCAGCATGGCACCGACGCTGAGAGGAGATACGTGAGTAGTGGATGTGACCCGGGGCCGTGGTCCTTGTGTCTCTATAAGGCTTTGCACGCTGCGGCCCGTTGGTTTTCCTCAAGCAGGAGCAGCAGCGTTGCCTTGCCGATTTATACCTTGTGTTGCCATTAACTCTCGTGCCACCTCCCTGACCAGAACATTCTTTTGTGCTTAAGACGTTGCTGAGCCAGGGGCAGCTGGGTGGCTCAGTGGGTTAAAGCCTCTGCCTTCAGCTCAGGTCATGATCCCAGGGTCCTGGGATCAAGCCCCGAATCAGGCTCTCTGCTTGGCGGGGAGCCTGCTTCCTCCTCTCTCTCTGCCTGCCTCTCTGCCTACTTGTGATCTCTGTCAAATAAATAAATAAAATCTTAAAAAAAAAAAAGACATTGCTGAGCCAAAAGTCCTGCTCACACTGAATTTTCTCCAGGTGCTTTTAAAGACTTAGTGAGCCATTTGTCATTGATAAGACAGATGTCTGAAATAAATAAATAAAATCTTTAAAAAAAAAAAGACAGATGTCTGTTAGGAATGCTTTGATGGCAAAAAAGCTGAAAGCCTGTCTTAAATGGACTTGGAAAATGGACATAATTTATTGGTTTACTAACTGAAACGTCCAAAAGCTGGGGTGGACTTGAGGTAAAACTTGGGCTAGCATTTCAGTGGTTTGACCAGAACCCCACTTTCTTTCCTTCTGTCCCTTCTGTCTTCTTCAGTGTCGGCTTTATCCCTACATGGGCACCTCTCAGTGGTCACAGGTTGGCCACCAGCAGCTTCCATGAGCTACTTGCTTCCTTGTGCATATCTGGCAGGAATAGAAAGCGTGCTTCAGTAGTTTTCTTAATGGAGTGGGAAGTCTTCTTTTTCCAGGTCCTTGGCAGGTAGAAACCACCTCCCATGCATCGGTCCATATTGAGCCATATTTCCCATTCCCGAACATTCCCATTCCACCCTGGTTACTGTGGGCAGGGGTGAAGTTGGAGAGGAGAGGGGGTGTGCTGGTTGGCTTAAGCGAATTGGGGCCCAGCCCTAGAGTGTGGGCTGCAGAGCCACTTCCAGCTCACAGGCTTTATTGAGACCCGGGTGAATCCCTAAGAGAAGTCAGGATGCTGTCGTAGAGAGGAAGAGGGCTGAGCTCCAGGAGAACCATTGAATGTGTCCATCCAGTTCTCCCTGTGCCACCAGCAGCAGTGGTCATGGGGCCGTCCCATCTTTGGGCTCATGATCCGAGCTCAGTTGCATATGCTAACCCTTGGAAGACCATATACCATTAAGGTGATAGTTTCAGGGGCATCCTGGGAAGCTGTGATCTGCCGTACTGTTTTGTATGCCACCGGATGTCTCAAGAGGAAGAACTGGCATCGGGTGATCTGTGTCGCCCTTTGATTTTTCCTACAGCATCTATGGGACATCGAGACAACAGGGTCATTCCTCTCTTGTGCAATACTTGCTTGGCTGCAGTAGGTATAGACCAACGAGTGGAACTTTGCACACACCCACGATCGTAGGAATGCCTGCTGCAGGTCCAGGCCCACAGAACCAGAGCCAGTCCCCTGGTCCTGTCCCCACGGCTCCTCTCCTCTTCCCATGGCTTCTGTTCTACCGATCCTTTTCACACGGTACCCTAAGGCTCCGTCCTCCTCCTTATTCCCCCAGCCACATTCCTTGGGCCACCTCCTCTGTTCTCATGGCTTCTGGCTGGTGTGTTTATGCCAGGGATTTCTAAACCATCTCAACCAAGCAAAAACACTTCCTTCCCCAGATGTCTGTTTTAGCGTGTGTGACCAGTTCTTCCTTCTGTGTTGACTCCCGAGTTCCACCCACCCTGTTATGCAAGCCAGAAACTGTAGGGTTACTTTAGGTTCCCTTTCCTTTTATCCTCACCCTCCATAGCTGCTTGATTAGCAAGTCCTGTGATTGGGAATATCTGTTGAATTCCTCACCTCCACTCCTATCTCTGCCACCTTTGCCTTAGAGCAAAACCTGATTACCTCTCACCTGGACGGTGAGGTCATTCCCTCAGCTTCAATTCCTGCCTCTGGTTCCCTTGTTTTCCAGCCTGTCTCCAGCCAGATCACCAGAATGTTCTGAAATGTCATCTTCCTGCCTGAAAAAAAACCAACACAAAATCTTAGCTTCGTGGTTCTCAAGAGGGACCACAAATACACCCCTGGGGAGATTTGGAAAAATGTAGAGACATTTTGGGTTGCTGTAGGAACTGGGGGACACTGCTGGTGTTTGGAGGGAGGGGACCAAGATGCTGAACATTTTGCAGTGCCTGGAGGGATAATTCCACACCGGAAGTGGCCCCTAATGCCCATGGTGCCTCCATCAAGGGGCACTGGCTGCTTCCCGTTGGTGGGATTAAAGACCAAGCTCTTCGGCATGACAAGTCCTTCATAATCTGACTCCATTTCCCCTGACAGTCCTGGTGTCTCCCGCTTCCTCCCATTCGTACTTTGTGCCTTGTCCTTCATGTTGTTATGTCTGGTCGTTCCCTCTGACTGCTTGAAGACACAACCTGGGTGTCCCATATATTCCTTAAACAAACAAGTGGGACGCCTGGGTGGCTCAGTTGGTTGGGCGGCTGCCTTTGGCTCAGATCATGATCCTCGCGTCCTGGGATTGAGTCCCGCATCGGGCTCCTTGCTCGGCAGGGAGCCTGCTTCTCTGTCTCTGCCTGCCACTCTGTCTGCCTGTGCTCACTCTCCCTGACAAATAAATAAATAAAATCTTAAAAAAACAAACAAGTATTTATCAAATGCTTACAGTGTACAAGTGCTAGAAACAGAAAATGAAGAAGAGGTAGTCTCCATCTTAAAGGTGCTCACAGCCCGTTGGGGAGAGACATGCAAAGGGATCATTATAAAATGACATGTGTCACAAAGTGTGCACAGGGTATCATAGGAGAACCAAGAATGGGGCATCATGGGATGAGGGAGGTAGTCAGGCGAGGCTTCCTGGAGGAGGTGGTAGCCCTGTGATAAAGGAGGGCAATGAGCGGCAGGCGATGGGCATATGCTAGGCAATAGGGGCAAAGGTGCCCGACCCTCCTCATTTCTAAAACCTAATGCCAGGTGCTTCATTTTCCAGCCTCAGACAGAAGAGCCAAAAACAGGGCTCTGAGGCTGTCTACACTGTGCACGTGGGAGGAGCAGTCAACATAGAAACTATAGAAGATAGGTGACCACAGAGGTCATACAATGCGGAGAAAATGGCAGCAGTCTCTAGGGCTCTAGAATACATAGGAGGAGCCTCTCAGAGGCTCGCATGTGTGTGAAGAGACAAGACTTGGAGGCGGTGGTCTTCTCAGTCTAAGACCTGGGCATGGCAGAGCTCATGCTGTGCGTTCTGTGAGACCTGGAGTGACTGCTTTTTGTGCAGTTGGCACGCATTTTATGAATTATGACTTTAGAACTTTTTAAATGAATCCCTGGCGATAAAAAAGCTGTCCGTGCCTTGGCAGTGCGTAGCTGTGATCATGGAGGAGCATGGCGGTGGTCGATAGCATCTTCATCAAGGAGCACAGGGTTTAGTAAGCGCAATGTCCTTATTTGTGTACATCAGGAAACAGGATTGTTGCAGCTTTGGGGTCAGAGCCTGTACACCACAAGGCTCTCTGATACTTACAAAGTAGACTCCTCTTTTTATGATTTTTTTTTTTATTTGGTCCAGAGCTCCAGATTTACACAAAGTATATTTCTCCTAATTATTGTATTTATCTTAGATTTAAATTCCCTCAGAAAGGCAGCATTACTGGGGGCCTGGGCATAATGCTGCACGTTCAGCTCTTGGTTTTGGCTGAGGTCATGGTCTCGGGGTCATGAGATCAGGCCCCATGTTGGGCTCCGTGCTCAGCACAGAGTCTGCTTGAGATCCTCTCTCCCTCTTCCTCTCCTTATGTCCCTCTTCATCCCTGCTTGTGTGCTCTCTCTCTCTCTCTCAAAGAAAATAAATAGATCTTAGAAAGAAAAAGGCAGGCAGCATTACGAAAATTCTGAATTACCCTATGTTCAAGGCATGCTGCCCATTTTCTCCTATCTTCCTGGTCTGGAAGTGTAGAATCTGGGAATGTCTCCTTGTGGGGCAGGTGAGACCTGCTATTTACTTATTTGAAAACAACTTGAGAAGACAAGAGATGGGAAATACAGTTGTTATCTTGGCATTTCAATACTGTTTGAATAGTATTTTTATAGTATGTTTAGTATAAATAGTATTTAGCATAAATAGTATATTTATAATATAGTATATTTCACCATATTTACATGGTGAAAATCCAGTATGTACAGGAAAAGATCAAGCGAGGTCTGTCCCAGTTCTATTCCCCAGGCACCCTGCTGCCCTCTCCAGAATGACCAGCACTGGTAGTTTCTTGTGTAGCCTTCCAGAGACATTCTCTACAATGCAAGCAAATGTGGTGCAAGTATATTGCATGGAGCCCTCTGAAAGCAGGGAAGGGAGGTGACATGCGACAGGTCAAGGCTCAATAGTGCCACGGCAGGATGGACCCTGTGTCTTTGCCATGAGGGCCCTTTTTACTGGGGAGGCAAAGCCGCGTGGAGCCCTGCAGCATTAAATGTGTTTTTTTTTGGTTAGCAGATTGTGTTATTGTCAACCCCTGGTACTTTCCAGGCCCCTTCGACCCATATTCTGAGATGAGCTGTCAGCCAGTGGTGGCAAGGCCCTGACCTGGGGCTCTGGCCATGGGCATGGGGTTCTGGCTCTGCGGCCCCTCACCGGGGTGCCTGGCCAGTCTACCTGACTTCCCCGGGCTTCAGGTCCCTTCAGGACTGGACAATTAGAACATTAATCAGAGGATCCTTATGGTCATTTCCAGCTGAACAACGAATCATTGATAGGCTTTGGGCTTAAATACCTAAAACAAACCTTTTTCAGATATTTAGCCAGATATTTTTAGATACTTAACTGAAGCTATATCATTATGATTACAGCCAAATTAAGAGCCAGTTTAAGAATGAATATTCTCGGGGCACCTGGGTGGCTAAAGGACCAACTCTTGGTTTTGGCTCAGGTCATGATCTCAGGGTCGTGAGATCGAGCCCTGTGTTGGGCTCAGCATGGAGTCCACTTAAGACTCTCCTTCTGCTCTTCCCTGCTCTCTCTCTCTCTCAAAATAAATAAATAAATCTTAAGAAAGAATGAATATTCTAGCAAAAGTTTTTGAAATTAA
>RCUC01151451.1:0-51704 GCA_003697995.1 Taxidea taxus jeffersonii | reverse complement strand
GCATCCAAATCGGCAAAGAAGAAGTCAAACTATCGCTCTTTGCAGATGATATGATACTATATGTGGAAAACCCAAAAGGCTCCACTCCAAAACTGCTAGAGCTTGTACAGGAATTCAGTAAAGTGTCAGGATATAAAATCAATGCACAGAAATCAGTTGCATTTCTTTACACCAACAACAAGACAGAAGAAAGAGAAATTAAGGAGTCAATCCCATTTACAATTACACCCAAAACCATAAGATACCTAGGAATAAACCTAACAAAAAAGGTAAAGAATCTATACTCAGAGAACTATAAAGTAATCATGAAAGAAATTGAGGAAGACACAAGGAAATGGAAAAATGGCCATGCATGCTCATGGATTAGAAGAATAAATATTGTGAAAATGTCTATGTTACCTAAAGCTATCTACACATTTAATGCAGTGCCTATCAAATCCCATCCAATTTTTTCAAAGAAATGGAACAAATAATCCTAAAATTTATATGGAACCAGAAAAGACCTCAAATAGCCAAAGGAATATTGAAAAAGAAAGCCAAAGTTGGTGGCATCACAATTCCAGACTTCAAGCTCTACTACAAAGCTGTCATCATCAAGACAGTATGGCACTGGCACAAAAACAGACACATAGATCAATGGAACAGAATAGAGAGCCCAGAAATAGACCCCCAACTCTATGGTCAACTAATCTTCGACAAAGCAGGAAATAATATCCAATGGAAAAAAGTCAGCCTCTTCAACAAATGGTGTTGGGAAAATTGGACAGCCACATGCAGAAAAATGAAATTGGACCATTTCCTTACACCACACACGAAAATAGACTCAAAATGGATGAAGGACCTCAATGTGAGAAAGGAATCCATCAAAATCCTTGAGGAGAACACAGGCAGCAACCTCTTCGACCTCAGAGCTACCTTATGACCCAGCAATTGCACTACTGGGTATTTACCCTAAAGATACAAACGTAGTGATCCGAAGGGGCACGTGTACCCGAATATTTATAGCAGCAATGTCCACAATAGCCAAGTAATGGAAAGAACCTAGATGTCCATCAACAGATGAATGGATAAAGAAGAAGTGGTATATATATATACAATAGAATACTATGCAGCCATCAAAAGAAACGAAATCTTACCATTTGCGATGACATGGATGGAACTAGAGCGTATTATGCTTAGCGAAGTAAGTCAACTGGAGAAAGACAACTATCACATGATCTCCCTGATATGAGGAAGTGGAGCTGCAACGGGGGTGGGGGTTAAGGTGGTAGGAAAAGAAAAAATGAAACAAGATGGGATCGGGACGGAGACAAACCAAAAGAGACTCTTAATGTCATAAAACAAACTGAGGGGGGTGGGGGCGGGACAGGGGTGGGAGATGGTGGTGGGGTTACATTATATGTTTAAATTAAAAAAGCTTAAAAAATAAAACTATTATTCATTGTATCATTGTGTGATAATGGCACGGTGAGAATGTAAAAAAAAAAAGATGAACATACTTATAAATGAAATAAGGTCTGTGAAATATTATAATGGAAGAAAAGAAAGTGAAGTGATCTGAAACTTACTTGGTGAAATGTTGATAATTGTTAAAACTGAATAATGGGAACATGAGGTACATTGAACTCACTCTTATCATGGGTTTATGTGAGATTTCAATCTACATTTGCTTTAAAAATTATAGCAGAATTTATTCTTTGCTGATGAATTTGGAAATCTTCATAAAATGTACCACTTCTTAAGAAATTAAAATTACTGAAATTAACACACTATGAAGTATTTTAAAAACCTGATTATTCTAGAGGAAAAGGGTAAAATAGGCAAAGAAATTGAATACATAATTTAAAAAATGATTTATATATTTATTTTAGAGAGATAGTGTGGTAGTGGAGGGCAGAAGGAGAGGAAGAGACAGACTCTCAAGCAGACGCCCTGCTGAATGCAGAGTCCAACAAGAGGCTCAATCTCATGACCCTGAGAGCATGACCTAAGCCACAACTAAAAGTCCAATACCCAACTGACTGAGCCACTCAGGTGTCCTGAATATATAATTTTGAAAAATATACAATGGGCAATATAACATAAATATGACATCATATTATAGTTGATGTATAAACAAATATCAACTATAATTTTTATTAAAGTATAGTTAACAGATAATGTTATATTAGTTTCAAGAGTACAACATATTGATTTGACAATTCTATATATTATTCAATGCTTACCACAACAATTGTGAACCAAATCACCTATTGCTGCTCTAAACATTGGGGTACAGGTACCCCTTTGGAACACTTTGTATCTTTGGGGTAAATCCCTGGTAGTGCAATTGTTGGGTCATAGGATAGCTCTATTTTCAACTTTTTGAGGAACTTCCATACTGTTTTCCAGAGTGTCTGCACTAGTTTGCATTCCCACTAACAGTGCAAGAAGATTCCTCTTTCTTCACATCCTCACCAATATATGTCGTTTCCTGACTTGCTAGTTTTAGCTGTTCTGACAGTTGTGAGGTGTTATCTCATCATGGTTTAGATTTGTATTTCCCTGATGATGAGTGAGGTTGAACATCTCTTCATGGGTTTGTTAGCCATCTGGAGGTCTTCTTTGGAAAAATGTCTATTCATGTCTTCTGCCCATTTCTTAACTGGATTGCTTGTGTTTTTTGGTATGGAGTTTGATAAGTTCTTTATAGATTTTAGATACTAACCCTTTACCAGATAAGACATTTGCATATATCTTCTCCCATTCTGTCAGTTGTCTTTTTGGTTTTATTGACTTTCCTTTGCTGTGCAAAATCTTTTTATCTTGATGAATTCTCAATAGTTCATTTTTGCCTTTGTTTCCTTTGTCTTTGGAGGTGTGTCTAGCAAGAAGTTGCTGTGCCAAGGTCACAGAGGTCATTGCCTGTGTTCTCCTCTAGGACTTTGATGGATTTCTGTCTCATAAGTTTTTCATCCATTTTGAGTTTGTCTTTGTGTATGGTGTAAGATAATGGTCCAGTTTCACTCTTCTGCTTGTGGTTGTCCAATTTTCTCAGCACCATTTGCTGAAGAAACTTCCTCTTTTCACTGAATATTCTTTTATTTTATTTTATTTATTTATTTGACAGACAGAGATCACAAGTAGGCGGAGAGGCAGGCAGAGAGAAAGAGAGGAGGAAGCAGGCTCCCCGCTGAGCAGAGAGCCTGATGCGGGGCTCGATCCCAGGACACTGAGATCATGACTTGAGCTGAAGGCAGAGGCTTAACCCACTGAGCCACCCAGGCACCCCTTCACTGGATATTCTTTCCTGCTTTGTTGAAGATTAGTTGACCATAGAGTTGAGGGTTCATATCTGGGTTCTCTATTCTGTTCCATTGATCTACGTGTCTGTGTTTGTGCTAGTGTCACACTGTCTTGATGATTACAGCTTTGTAATAAAGCTTGAAGTCAGGGTTGTGATTTCTCCCCTTTAATTTTCCTTATCAACATTCCCCTAGTGATTCAGGGTCTTTCTGGTTCCATACAAATTTTAGGATTGTTTGTTCTAGCTCTGTGAAAAATGTCAATGGTATTTTGTTAGGGATTATTTTCAATGTGTAGATTGCTCTGGGTAGCATAGACATTTTAACAATATTTTTTCTTCCAATCCACGAGCATGGAGCATTTTTCTACCTCTTTGTGTCTTCCTCAATTTCTTTCATGAGTGTTTTATCATTTTCTGAGTACAGATCTTTTGTTCCTTTGGTTAGGTTTATTCCTAGTTATCTTACAGTTTCTGGTGCGATTGCAAATGGGATTGATTCCTTAATTTCTCTTTCTTCTGTCTCATTGTTAGTGTATAGAAATGCAACTGATTTCTGTGCATTGATTTTATAACCTGCCACATTTCTGAATTCTTGTATGCGTTCTAGCAATTAGAAATGGGATAGATAATTTCACCTTTTATAGTATTTATTTTTGTTTTGACTTCTGCATCTGTATACTCTGATGCTCTCAACTAGGATTTTGAATTTGAGGAAATTTTATAAGATAAATGTTCATTTTAAGATTTTTTCTTGGAGACTATTGTAGAGGTGAGAATGCAGTGACTTTGGGGTGAATGCATAGTGGAATTGAGCAGCAAAGTGACTTATTCCTAAAGTAAAGTTTAGTGATGACAGAATCTGTGCTGGAATCCTAAATTGGATCATGACTAAGGAAAAATATTGATCATATGTTGTTTCCCTTGCTTTCTGTACAACCCAGATTCTTTACCTTTCCTAGTGATTCTGAATTACCTGGTTCAAATCCTATACCTTAATTTCCTTAATTAAGAACTGACTTAGGCTGTTTATAACCAAGAGACTTCTCTAGTTCACCTATAAAATTTACAGACTGAAAGATAAATTGAAAGTGCCCACTATTAGATGAGATATATATTTGTTTTTAATTTAAAAAAATTAAAGTTTTAATTTTAATTCGTTTGTTAGCATGCAGTGTTATATTAGTTTCAGGTTGTACAATATAGTAATTCAATACTCCCGTACATTAACCTGTGCAGATGAGATACAGTTTTAAAAAACACTTTCCAGAGCACCTGCCTGGCTCAATCAGTGGAGCATGGAACTCTTGAACTCGGGATAGTGAGCTTAAGTCTCACATTGGGCGTAAATCTTACTTTTAAAAGAAGAAGCACTTTCCAATGAAGTTAGCTGAAGCATAAGGATTTTTGAAGTCTACTTTGTAATATGGACCAAATGCCTTGCAATATGCATATCTGAAATTCTCTTTTTGGAAATATATTCTAAAGAGAAAGAAATCATGAAAAAGTATAAAGGTATTAATTTTTGCATTTTTTTTGAATTTTGAAAATTAGAAATAACTTAAATGTCCATCATTCAATTATAGATTATGGAGCCATTTATTATTGGCACAAAACAAGTTTTTGAAATAATAGTACAAAAGAGTAGGTCATAAAATTTTTGAAAATATGATACCAAGGATATTGTGGTAGCCAATGGCCAAGATGCTCCCAAGATCTTTATCTCCCAGTATTCCAAACCTTGTATGGTCCCCTTCCACAGTGCATTATGGTTGACTTATGTGACCAATGGAATAGTGCAGAAGTGACAATATTTGACTTCTGAAGCTAGTTCCTAAAAGACATTGCACCTTCTGTCATAGTACCTTCGATCACTCTCTGTGGAGAAAGGCAGATGTCTTTGGGAAAGGTGCATGTAGAAAAGTGAAGCCTCCTGTCAACCACTAGCACCAGCTTACCAGCCATATGTGTGAACCACCTTATAAATAAACTACCCAGCAATAGTCAAGACTTCAGATAACTACAGAACTAGCTGATACTTGATTGCAATATCCTATGAGTATCCTAAGACAGAAATGCTCAATGAAGCCATTCCCAGTTTCTAACTCATAGAAAATTATGAGGGATTACTGATTATTATAGTTTTAAGCTATTAGGCTTTAAGGTAACTTATTGCATAGCATTGTATTAATGCAGAGTTGTAAATAATGTGTATATTAATATGTGTACATGCTTAAAAATGCCTAGAAAGATATAAATTAGAAGGCTGACCATGGCCTCTTTTTAATTTTAACTTTGTGGACTTCCTTTATGCATTTATTTATATTTTTTGCATTGGTTGAACAATATTAATTGTATCACGTATCACAATATGAAAACTTTAAAATAAGTGATAAACAATTTTAAATGATGTCAGAAAAGATAAAACTCAACATACCGAAACACAAAGGTAATAACTCCAGCAGAGGTTTATTAGAAGAAATGTAAGCAAAACAATTGTGGAGCAACATCTTTAGAATACTGAGAGAAAACACTGTCATTCTAGACTTCTACAGATAGCATAAATATATTTCAAATGAAAGTGAAGTAAATACTTTTGCAGACATACAATTTTGAAAGTATCATCATGGACCTATATTACAGAAAGTCCTTTAGAAAAGAAGAAACATATACCAGTTGTAGATATAGATATACAGAGGAATAAAAAGCATAGCAAACAATAACTATACAGATAAATACATATTTCTCTAATTATTAAATTTTTTAAAAAGTAACTGACTTTAAACAAAAGCAAAAGCTATATCTGCTGGAGTTTCACATGTAGAAGTAAAATGTATGCTATCATTATCAAAAAGTCTAGGAATGGGGGCACCTGGGTGGCTCAGTGGGTTAAAGCCTCTGCCTTCATGATCCCAGGGTCAGGTCATGATCGCAGGGTCCTGGGATCAAGCCCCTGGGCTCTCTGCTCAGCAGGGAGCCTGCTTCCCCCCCCTCTCTCTGCCTGCCTCTCTGCATACTTGTGACCTCTGTCTGTCAAATAAATAAATAAAATATTTTTTTTAAAAAAGGCTAGGAATCAAGAAATGGAAGGACACTGTGGTTAACTTTTTTATAACTATAAGTGAAATGATGTAATATCACTAGAAGGTAACCTCTAATAAATTAAAGTTGTATAATATAAGTCCTAAAACAACCAATAAAATAACAAAACAAAGCTAAAAGTAGTAAGAAAAAAAGGAAATAATAGGGAATTATAAAAAATACTGAATACTACAGAAGACAGAAAAAGAGGAAAATGAGTGAATAGTTTATGTGCTTACCAGTTGTTATCCTAGGTAGTTGATCTACTTAATCTACCATGAGTTAGATTTATAGCCAAAGGAGAAAAGAAGAACAAATAGCAAGGTGGCAGATTTAATGCAATCATATCAATATTCTATAGACCCTAATTAAAAGACAGGGATTATTATATTATATTGGATGCAAAAGCAAAGCCTCATTATACGATGCCTAGAAGAAATACACTTCAAAATAAATCCATAAATGAATTAAAAGTAAAAGGATGTTATGGGGCACCCAGGTGGTTCTGTCAGTTGAGCGTCAGACTCTTGATTTTGGCTGAAGTCATAATCTTGAGGTCATGGAATGGAGCCCAGCACTGGGCTCTGTACTTGGTAGGGAGTCTCCTTGGGATTCTCTTTCTCCCTCTGCCTCTGACCCTCTCCCTGTTTGTGTGTGGTCCTTCCCTTCCTCTTTCTCTCTCTCACTCTAAAATGGATAGGCAAACTTTAAAAGAATAAAATATAAAAGTAATAGGATGAAAAAAAAGTTATAACATGATAACATTAATCACAAGAAAATTGGAGGGATGTACTAACATCAGATAAAGTAGATTTCAGATTAAAGAGGGTTATTTATTAGTAATGAAGTTATTAATTCACCAAGAAGATATAATAAGTTTATGTTTTCAGATATATTTTGTCCAGGGTCATAAATACATCTAGTATCCCTAACCACACAAACTTTAGCTGCCTCATGGAGGAAACACTTGAAAGAATGAAAGGAAAAACAAAACAAAAAGCAGATGTTACCGGTGGTAGACAGAACACTGGCCTAACCAAAGATGCCTACTCCCTAATCACAGGAAGCTATGAATATGTATCATATGGCAAACAGAACTTTTCGGATGTGATTAAAGGTAAGGACCTTGATTTGGGATGTTTATTCTGGATTATATGGATGGATCCAATCTAATTATATAATTACTTAAAAGTGAGAATCTTTTGCAGCTGAGTCAGGGAGACATATGATGACAAATGAGTCAGAGAGATGTGACATTGTTAGCTTTAAAGATGCAGGACAAGCATCACAATGGGAAAGTGGGTAACTTCTAGAAGATAGAAAAGCCCAGAAAATGGATTCTTCCTAGAACCTGCAGGAAGGAGCACAGCTCTTCCAACATTTTGATTTTAGCCCAGGAAATCTGTGTTGGATTTCTTACCTAGAGAAATGTAAAATAAAATAATAAATGTGTGTTTTGATGCCTCTAAATTTGTTGGTAATTTGCTATGCCAGAGTTATGAAACTAGTACAATACTGATTACTGAAAGTAATCTGATAAGGAGCTTTGGAGTATACTGAACAGAAACTAATCTTTTCTCCTGTTCAACTGAAATACCTTGCATTCCATAATACTTTTTAATTTTGTGGTTATTTTATTTCTAAATAGTGATAATCTCAAGACAATTGTCACTATCTAAATATCTGAAATACCTTTAAGACAATATGAGTAGAATCTAGATGCTTCTTTATGCACCCCAATTATTTGAATTTATTATTTTGTCCTGCTATCAGAATACATCTTTGGATGTGGGGATCTGATTCCTTGCTGATGTAATGCAAGTTATCTTGCATATACACTGGAGTGGCATCCACACAGGGTTCAACTGTATATAAAGGTATTTCTCTGAAGAAAGAAGGCATAGCTTTTAAAGACTGTCCTCTTTGTATTTTAAATTGCCTCTTTTAAGGACCAATTGGACCACAAGGCTAAGGAGTCAGTAATTTGTCTTTGTTCCCTGAAACTGCTTGTTTCTACTCATTTGTTTTTCCGTGGTGTTTTAGTCTGTTCAGGCTGCCATAACAGAGCACCACTGTAAGGCTGTTTACAAGTCTTAGTAGCTTATAAACAGCAAAAATTGACTGCTCATAGTTCTTAGAAGTTCAACATCAAGTGGGGCACCTGGGTGGCTCAGTGTGGGTTAAAGCCTCTGCCTTCCGCTCAGGTCGTGATCCCGGTGTCCTCGGATCGAGCCCCGCGTAGGGCTCTCTGCTCCGTGGGGAGCCTGCTTCTTCCTCTCCTTCTGCCTGCCTCTCTGCCTAATTGTGATCTCTGTCTGTCAAATAAATAAATAAACTCCTAAAAAAAAAAAAAAAAAGAAAAAGAAGTTCAGCATCAAGCTACCAGCAGATTTGGTGCCTGGGGAAGATGTGTTTCAGAGTTAATAATTGGCCCCCTTTTTACTATGTATTCATATGGTGGAAGAGATGAAGGAGCTCTATGTGGTCACTTTTGTAAGGGCACTAATCCCATTCCTGAGAGCTCTATGCTCATGACCTAATCATCTCCTGAAAGTACCACCTCCAAATCATCACACTGGGTGTTAAAATTTAATATAGGCATTTGGGGGCGGGGACACAAATATGCGTCTATAGCACATAGTACAATATAAATCTGTGGCATATTTGCAAAAATGGTTCATGGAATGCCAAGTGATATTGTTTACAGTGACTGTTACATTTCTTTTAGTTTCTGCTAGCCATAGACTGAATTAATTTTAGCTAGAACTTGTTCAACAGGTTTTTTGTTTGTTTTTGTTTTGTTCCAGTGAAGGATTGTTTTGCAGACCTGTTCATCTCTGACCTGTTTTACATTCATTTTACATAATGCACAGTGACAAGAAAGGGTAAAAAAGGGTTTTTTCTTTTTCAAATGTATTTGGATATAAGATGATTCTATTTAGTGTAATATCATAAAGAAGCCAAATGAGGACTGGTACTTTAAACTGTGAGGTGTTGAATTCCTATATAGTCAGAATTAATCTCTAACTGCTTTCCTGGGCTTAGTTTAAGAAGACAGGCATATCAAAGAGATTGAGGAATAATTGGCAGAATTTGAGCATGTGCATATAAATATAATATTTAAAATACAATGAATTTCAGGACAATATAGAAAGTTTGGTTTACATAGAAGAATTATTTTAATTTAATTAGTTTATAAGTATGTTTCCCTAATAAAAGTTTTAAAAACATGTACATATCACTATAAAAAGTGAAAAAAATGGTTAAATATATATTAAAAGTATAAAGGATCTGAATTTTACCCAATGGTGCCATGTGACCCAAGTAAAGAAAAGGTACAGTTTGTTGGAACAATACTATGTACCTACTTATTACTTACTATTTATGTACTTACTACTAGGTACTTAATTTCTCATATAATCTTCACCATATTTCCATGACTCAGACTTATAGCCATTTTAAAGATATGTATACTGATACTGAAATTATATTGTGTAAAAACACTCAGCTAGTAAGAAAGGTTGGATTCAGAAACAAATATTTAGTGAGTTACAACTCAATGCCTATCCAACATGTACAAAGCAATAGACTACATACTGACATTTGTTAAAATGAATAGGAATAGGTTTTTACTAGAGAATCTGGAAGACAGAAGGTAAATGCAATATGAAGTAAAATGGTATAAAAGCTAATGATTTCAGATTCACATAACTTATCACCTTTGCACTGTGCTACCTTCTACTTTTATAGTAAACTCTGTTTATTCAACATTCTTCTCTTACTTTGACAATATATGCTACCAGATTATTCTAACTTCTTGCTTTTCTCAACTCCACTATCAATTTTTATGGACATAGGCAAAGGTGGTTGAGGCTACACGTTCCCATCTTCTCATTCCTATTGTCTTAACCACCCTCCCTGCTTGAGAGTTCTCCTAATCTCTGGAAGGCCAGGATGGATGCAGTCTGTTGTTGCAGGAGATGAACCCATCCTTCATGTCATTATTTATTAAAAACTCTTCTAGTCTTTACCTTTTTCTTGTTCTTTCCACCTATGTCTCAGCTTAACCAAAAATCCAGATTTCTTTGAGAACCCTCTCCAAATTGTATCTACTGACCTGTTCTCCTATTCCAAATACTATATACCACCAAAAAAATTCCTCAGGTATAGTCTCGGCAGTAAATTCCATGAGTGAAAAATTATAAGGAATCCTACTACTCCAGGATGACCTCATCTTAACTGGATATCTCTGCAATGACCCTATCTCCAAATAAGGTTACATTCTGAGGTATTGGGGATTTGCACTTCAACATATATTTTGGGGGGACACAGTTCATCCCATAACACTAACTTTTGGCTTTGTTGGTTTTCTCTGTTATATCTTTAATTTCTTTATTATTAAGAAGAAATTTATTTAAATAAAGATATTTGATATCTTTAATTAATTCATTCATTCGTCCATTTCCAAATGTATTTTTTTCATTGTTTCTTATCCACTTTCTTTAGGCTTTATTTGTTGGTCTTTTTCTAACTTCTTAAGGTGTATATTTAGAGCACTGAGTTTCAATTTCCCTTCTTGTAAAATCTATGATAAAAGGTCATTATTATTTCTGTAACTATAGCATCTTACAAGATTTTATGTTATATTTTTATTATTCAATTGAACATATATTCTAATTCTTATTGAAATTTCTTATCTTACCTGTGTATTAATTTGATCTGGTGAATTTTTTATTCTATTGAATTTAGTTTAATTTTTTTTCTCAATTACAAAAGCCCACATTATCAGTCAGACCTACTCAAAACCTGAGTCTCATCCAGCATCACACTTTACTAATATTTAACAAAAGATTTGACATAGTCACAGAAATAGTTACACCAATACTTAAGAGACCCCAAATCCATTAAACACTACTCCCTCAGACACCTCTTTCAAACCAGGATGTCATTTAGATTCAGAATAACAGGCACTAACCTTGTGTGCTCAGTGAATTAGTTGGGGCTGTTTAGTTTTAGGATCTCTCAGCTTTTGTAGGTTATTAGACAAAGCCAGAAAGAGTATGTGAGTAGTTCTGTTTTTCAGGATATCAGTGGCTCATATATCCAAGAAGCTGCAAGTTTATTTATATACCAGGTATTTTCTGATACAATCATTTCTCAGATTAATAGTCACACATATAAAACATCTCTGAAAAATCCTCATTTATAATCTAGATTGTAAATTTCAAAGGTCAAAAATTATAAGGAATTTGGTTAGGGTTAAAATCAGCCTCTGGCTTCCTGACAAGAGGGAAACTATTTACAGACCCACTTTTAACTCTTTTCCTCCCCATTCCATTGTGGTCAGAGTACATACTCTGAATGTGGCCAATCCTTTGAAAATTGTTAAAAATCTGGCTTTATGGCTCAGTAGATGCTTGATTATGGTAAATATTCCCTGTGGTCTTGAAGATTTTATTTATTTATTTGACACAGAGAGAGAGATCACAAGTAGGCAGAGAGGCAGGCAGAGAGAAAGGGAAGCAGGATCCCCACTGAGCAGAGAAACCCATGCCGGGCTCAATCCTAGGACCCTGAGACCATGACCTGAGCTGAAAGCAGAGGCTTAACCCTCTGAGACACCCAAGCACCCCTCCCTGTGGTTTTGAAATGAATGTATATTCTTCTATGGTTGAGGCAGAGTTATATTCATACAACTGAGGTAAGCATTTTTAGAGATGTTGTTTGGCTTTTCTATATCTTTACTAAGTTTTTGTCTGTTTTGCTTGATAGTAGGAGAGGCACGATGAAAAGTTTCTTCTGTAGTTCTGAATTTATCAACTTCTACTACATCATTTTTGCTCTATCTACTTTGAAGTTTATTAAGAATATAGAAATTTAGAATTGTTGGGCTTTACTGGATGATTTCCCTTATATCACTTGAAAAGCTTATGCTTATTTTTACTGACACTTCTGTCTTAATGTCTACCCTTACCTATCTGTGTCCTCATATTTAAAGTATGTCAATTGTAAAGATTGCATAATTAGGCTTTGTTGTTTTTTAATGTATCCTGAAAATGTTTCTTTTGAATATTTAGACCAGTTATGTTTAGTATAATTGTTCATCAGTTTGAGTTTGTGTTTACTATTTTATCCTTTGTTTTCTGTTGAACCATTAGCCTTTCAGTTATCCAAAAAGTGTCTTTGTTCAAGTAGGTCCATTTCTTTTTTTTTTTAATTTAATTTAATTTTTTTCAGGCTCCAAAATTCATTGTTTATGTACCACACCCAGTGCTCCATGCAAGTAAGTCCTTCTATCTGAAATTCACTTTCTCCTTTGCCTATATTTACCTAGTTATTTCTCACCAAGACTTGTCATTTTCTCACAGGAGACCATCTGGCCCCATGTCTAAATGTAGTTCCTTTTGGTGGTCAGTCTCATAGTATCTTATTCTTTCTTTTCAGTTCACATGACTCAGTTATTTTGTGTATTTGATTGACATGTGTTTCTTTTTCTAGACCATACCTTGATGAAGGTAAGACTGATTTTTCTACTATAAACAAATACTTACAACATTAATCAATTAACAAGTAGATTCTAAAACCAATTTTACCTTTCTTCACAGTCAAAGGTCAAATAAATACAAACAAAACTTTCAGAAATGATTGACACATTTACCTCATATAGAACCACACCATCTCACTGGGGCATCACCATTATATCAAATCTAACTTGTCCTACCATAGATCTTGTCAGGCACCCTTTTCAGAAGCTAGGGGATGCTCTGCAGTCTCCTGTGGGTTCATTCCTACATAAGAAAAAAAAGATTTCCTGAGACAATTCTATTTCTTTTACACCCACATGGAGGGAGAATAGGACTGACCAAGTGCTGGTTTATTTCAAATATTTTCCAGATTATTTGGTGCAAATTCTTTTCTACAATATCCCATTGTCATTTTTAAGTGAACTTGGCAAAGCTAAGGGCTCTGACTCATGAATGTTCACTTTCTTCCTGGATTAAGTAGGCAGTCACAGGCAAAAATGTCTGATGACTCAAAGTTTCTCTGAGCGTGTTCAAGTTTTTTTCCTTTAGAAAATCACTCTGAGTACAAGTGGAAGAAATAATGATGTGCTATGTGTCCTTTCTGTCATTCCTGTGCAAACAGTACACTCTTTAGGACCTTTATCCTTTCAGAAATATTACAGCTTATCAAGGTCCTCTTAGCCATTCCCTTATTAAAGGAAGAAATTATTTCTTCCTGTGTATTCAGCTTAAGAAAGTTTATAACAAATAATTTAAATTAAGCAGAATGAATCTCCTGGAATTTAGAGAATACTAGGTAAATAAATCAATTGCAAATTACCTGGAGCCTTGAACTGTCCTTGGGCTGAGCTGCCTTGTACTAGGCTAAATATAATCTGTTGGGTTTTAATAAAAATTCAGGAAATGGTTCAGCCTTATCTTCAATAGATGTTTTAGTCTGCTTGACTAGAGCAAATAGAGTGAAAGAATATATCTTACTTTCTCTTCTTGGGATTAAGAATTCAAAATTTGTCAAATAAATATAAAAAAAGAAAATTTTAATATATAATTCCTCAGAGAAAACCTTTTTGCCTCTGCTTCCTTAGAAATAGACTACTACCTTGGAACCACATAGCCTCCACATTAATGATTTTTTTTTCACCCCCAGATGTCCAACAATTCAGATTGGTTGAAATTTCAACTGCACACAGGATTAGAAATTATGTTTCTAGCCCAGAGAGGTGATTGCCTACCATTTTTGTGGTATAGTTACTTAGATTTTCATATAGACTGTCACACACAAAATTTGCATCACAAAAAGCAGAATATAAATGCTGCCCAAAAGTACAATAACTCAGGTATTCATTAGAGCAAAACATAAGGGAAGATACTATGAAAAAATTTAGTCTATATATTTAAGAAAATTAATCATATGTAAAAACCCAATTCCATAAAAGAGTAAAACTCTGCCATAATTTTTTTTTTAATTTTTATTTATTTATTTGACAGACAGAGATCACAAGTAGGCAGAGAGGCAGGCAGAGAGAGAGGGGAAAACAGGTTCCCTGCCGAGCAGAGAGCCCGATGTGGGGCCCGATCCCAGGACCCTGAGATCACGACCCGAGCCGAAGGCAGAGGCTTTAACCCACTGAGCCACCCAGATGCCCCTCTGCCATAAATTTGTTTAAACAAAAATAAAAATATCCTTCTTGTTTTAAGAGAATCCAATTATCCTCAAATTTTTTAGAATTGCCAATTTTTATGTATTCATACCGTTAGAGAATTACGTCCTGAAGTAACTCATTTCATTTAGTACCATTCTCTTTTTGAGAAAATATTCCATATATATATATGCATATATATGCACACACATATGTATATATATATAAAATATTCCATATATATGTATGCATATATAAAATGCTCTAGACTTTGGGGAAAATGTCCAATTAATAACCCAATAAATATTGACCTTCCCTTTTATTTCCCATGGATATAGGAAAGCCATGTTTTACTGGGCTTTCCTCCCCTAACAAGCCTAGGATTCCCTCTGAATGCTTACATATTCACCAGTTCAGCCTCTTTGTCTTTATATTCTTGACCAGCCATTCTCTTCCAATCCTCTGCTCTATTTTTTATCGGGGGCATATTGCCACTGCAAACCACCTTTTCTTCACTGCAACTGAAATTCTGAAGTCTCTTACCCACAGCATGAGCATAGAACATAAGTCATTAGAAAGCAGGTAAAAACAGACTGATATCATATATATATATATACTACATAGGCTCAGGAATCAGAAATGAACAGAAATGTAGGGGGGACAAAAGCTTCAACACAATAAGAATTGTGCATACCAAGAATGATGACAGCTTACTTTTCCTCACTAGGACTACTGTAGCCATATTTTTGTATACCAGGCTTCTCAGGCTTTTCAGCTCTCTCTGGGACCGAGCAAGAGGAAAATTGATAGTACACCCCTCACCCATTATCTCAGTCAAACTTTGATTGTACTTCTTAACTATATAATAACTATATAATAACAATTTTGCCCCTGGGGTAACAAGTTTTAACATTAACACCAAACAGCTTATTCTTCATTATGACAAATTAGTTCGTTCCGCAATAACCTACAGTGTTGATTTCCATATAGCATAGCACATAGGCGCATTTCTGGCCATCACAGTAACTGTGATGAGATTTGCCATCCCATATTAAACAACTAGAAAAATAAGGAAAATGTATGAAAACATTTATTTGCAGAGATTGGTTAATAGACAGTGAAGTAATACGATTCTAAGATTAGAGAAACAAATAAGATGAGTCCTAATGCATAATTGGAGTTGGAAGTTGCTGACATTTCTTCCACTGCTTATTTGGCTTACATTATGGAAAGAATTTTCAAAACCGTTAAAGATATATGTATTTTTTCATAATAGAGACACAATAGGAATGATAAGCAGAGGGGAATAGCAGTTTCAAGTCTTTGTCAGTATTTAGGAAGAGAGAATTTACTCTAGAAATTTAAGCAGAAAAGAATTCATTATAAGAATTTAGAGCTTCTGTAACTGTTGGAAGGACCATGGATGTGTTCAAGGAAATCCACTGCTGGATTTTAGGACAGTAGAAAGAGAAGGAGCTGCAGGAATGCACCATTGATGATCACAACTTATCTATAGCACCAAACCGGATGATTTTCAATACGATGTTCAGAAGCTTTCAGACAACTTTTTGCTGTTACAAGAGCAATAGCAGCTCCTACTTGGCTTTCTTTTTTCAACTACTGAGCAGGTAATTTTCACTGATGGAGTCTAAATAGGACCCCGGTAGTGGTAGGGATTCTTGGAAACACACTCCAAGCTTCTGTTGCTGGAGGTACAGGAGAGTAGACACAATATGACACTGAAAGGCCTGAAAATTATAGACATTTTTTCCTTTATAACAAATATTTTTGAGTACCTACTTATAATATGTGAGGCATTGTATTAAGCTTTAAGAAAAGTCATGGAGATATTAAGACCCGTCTTCAAAAAATTGCAACGTAGAGGAAAAGACCAGATTGGTAGTGAATACCACAGGTGAAATCTGTAATGTAAAAAAAAAAAAGAAATCATTAGAAATAGAGAAAGATAATTCACTCAGGCATTAATATATCCCAGGGTGTGACTCATACTAAACAATACATAATAAGCAAATGTATACAGCAGGAAGCCGATGTTTTAATTTACCATGAGAGACTCATTTAATCATATCACTGGGATGGCTGTTAAAACGGGGCATAGCTTTTTGATAGGAAGAGTAAGTGCCCAACAGTCATCTCAGAATTACCTACTCCTTGGACCCAGTTGTACATTTGTTGAAGCAGTGGATCTCTTTATGGACAAGTCCACTGAGTAAAGAGAGATAGGGTCCCAAGTCTTTGCCTTAAAGCAGTGCATTGGAATATTGACAAATTTTTATTCAGAAACGTACTTTCTGTACCTATACATCACACTATATGTGTGCTTGTGGTTGCCATAAGCATGTAATAATTCCTGGAGATTCAGTGTATTGTACATCAGTTTTATTTTTGGTTGGCATGTGACTGGTGATTTTTGGTGACACCTTGGACTTATCTGTAAAACATATGACATGGGTTAACTCTGCACATGCCTTTTTTTTTTTTTTTTTTTTTTTTTTTAAGAGAGAATGGGATGGTGGATGGAGGACCAGAGGAAGAGAGAATCTAAACAGGCTCCATACCTCATTGGGAGCCCAACATGAGGTTCAGCCTCAGGACCCTAAGATTATGACCTGATCAAGAGTCAGATGCTGAGCCAACAAAGCCACCCAGGCTCCCCTGCACATGGCTTATTGTTTTAGTTTTCTTTTGGTTCTTGTTAGCTACAATTTCAGAGGGTGATATTTCCAACTGATTTCCAAATGCCAGGGGTGTGCCTCATTCACGATTTGGAGAAACTATACAATGACTATAACTAATACAGACAGTTAATATTGGTAATTATGACTATAAATAACCTCCAAATATTTGGGGACTATTTTTTATAAAGGTTATGAATCATTTCAAAACTTCTTTGTTTCTTTTTAACAAATGAAATACACACTGCTTTTAACAGTTGTGCAGATGTCAAAAATTGCTCTCATTACTCAGAAAAAAGTTAACACCATATTGTAAAACATTATTTTTATCTCAGCAAAGGTTTAAAAACAATTTCATTCTGATCCCCAGGCTCTTATTCTACTTAAACTCTCCTTTCATATGTAGTGATACAGATTTCTATTTTAAGTTACTAGCAGTTTGTGATTTTTGTCCCTTTCTCTATTTGCAATGATAATTGGCTAATTAGAGAGTTGATCATTCACAAAAAAACACAGCTACTGTTGAGAAGCTGGCTTTGGATATGCAAATGTTCTTCTGTATCAAAAGGGATTATTTTTTAATGTTTTTCCCCCCAAAACTCAAGTGTTACTGCTTTACTTGTCTTCACTTCTGAAAGGTCATCAATGACATTTTTCTAAACACACCAAAAGTAAAAAAAAAAAACTGATTAATTTATTTTATGAACTTTGTACTTCTATGTTTGTATACATTTGAAAATGTGCCACTATCATTTATTTATGCATAAAATCTTGGCTCAACCTACTATGGCATTAACATTCAGTTTCATCTTTACATGTGGTCATTAGCACATTATGTTATTAAGAATTATAAAACCTCTTTTAAAAACGTTTATGGGAAAGGTATCTGTACATAAATAACATTAACTTAGAATATCCGTTTTTCAAACTAAATAGGGCACTGAATAGAACCACATTTTTCTCTTTGCCTCACAGTTCTGGGATTATATAAATTTCTTTTTTATAAGGTAAAAAATAGAGGGATGCCTGGGTGGCTCAGTCGGTTAAGCATTTGCCTTCAGCTCAGATCATGGTCCCAGGGTCCTGGGATTGAGCCCCACACTGGGCTCCTGCTCAGCCAGGAGCCCACTTCTCCCTTTGCCTCTGCCTGCCACTCCCCCTGCTTGTCCTCTCTCTCACAAATAAAGAAATAAAATCTTTTTTAAAAATACAGCAAATCCAAGGTCTTTGAAACCCATCCTTTTGCAATTAATCTCTTCTGTTTCTTTGTTAATTTTCTCTGAGTAACTTTTGTTCATGAACATCTATTAATCTTAGGGCAATAGTAGTTTATTTTTAAAATGAATCTATCATTCGTTATGTGCTTACTGTGTGTAGTTTACAGGTACTATTTTGAACCTTATCTAAACTCCATCAAATATGACCAGCAATTTTACAGAAGAAGAAAAAGAGGCTTAGAATATCTCAGCATCTTACTAAAGTCATATAGATAACAAGCAACCCATCTAAGAATTGAGCCTATAGTTTCCTGATCCAGTCTGTTTCTTAACCTCTTTATTATAATCCAGCACTACCATGGACAGGTTATTGCAACGGAAGACAAAAGTAATATACATAACAATACTTAGCTTAAGGAATGTACTCTCATTTTGGGAAAGGATAATACTTCTCAGATCAATGTTGCATTGATTTCAGTACCTGAAACTGTACTATCTTTTAGCTTCCCTTGTACTTATAGAACCATTTCTAAGAGATTTTTTCTATATGGAAAATTGAGTCACATGATTCAACTATGTTGGCCATGGGTTTTTGGATCAAGATGAGCATTTGAACCATGGTATCCTACATAATAGTTGGATTATAGTCTAGAAAAGTCTAACTCAAAGTGTCCTTCCATAGAGATGATGACTTGGGTCAATCATACAGTCTAGTTTAGAGAGTTTGAACAGAGAATTTTGGAGAGATATTGTTAGCTAATGGCCTGAGCAGGAACATCTAGTTATAGGAGCAGAATGTAAAAGGCGACTACAGAAAAGCTGAAATAAAGAGACCTAAAAAGTAGACCTGAAATACGTCAAGCATAATGGTAAATCTACACAGACATCAACAAATTTCTGCTGCTGAGGGTTCTCTAATTAAAATCTGATAGTTATAGCTGCCTGAAGAGGCAAAAAAAATGTAGAAAAGAGAGGGGAAAATCAAACCAACTAATAAGAAAGCCAGTTCATGAGTTCTTGTCCCCTACTTGCTCCTTTAATTCTCTTGATAAATATTCTTATCTTTTATGTCCAGCACACAGGGTTCAATTCCCTGCTGTTTTACTTGTTTTTTTATTTAAGCCAATCTCCCACCTCTTTTAGACTATTTACCCATCTATACAATGGACAGGACAGATATCATGGTAGTTCTTGGCAAATGGTAGACCCTCTAGAAACATTACTTAAATTTACATGCAAACCAAGCAATTCTGCATTGTCTTCAGTTCCAGATCAAGCTCTGCTCCCACTTATTCCACCTTGTTTTCTCCTCTCTCCCATCTCCCCTCATTTCTTCTTGTGATGAGACTAGAGGGGAGCTCAGTCAGATCCCTCAGTCAATTACTTCCTAAACTTTTCTGCTAGGTTCTACACTTCCATTCTACTGAAGACTAGACTCTATATAGAAGGATGCCAGTGGACCTAATACACCTCACATAGGTTTTTGTTTTGTTTTGTTTTTATCAAATTCCCAATCATCCTTTAAAGCCATTTCCAAGAAGCTTGGTCTGGTTTCTCCCACCAGGTTTTTTGTCCCTTATATGATAATTCCTGGTGAGACTATCTTGTCAAAGTGGCAGTCTCTGAGGGCAGAAACAATACATTACTCATTTTTGATCTCTAGAAGTATATAACACAGCACCTGGCACATAGAAGTTATTCAATAAATATTTGAACTGAAATGCAATATGCTGAGCCATGGGGCAGGCTGCCTGAACAGAAGCAATTACCAAATCAAAAGGGCAGGGAAATGCTTGAGCTGGTTTTGCTGATTTCAGGCCTTCTGTCCTTCCTGGATGTGGGAGATTCACCCTTATTGTGCATGGGTGGCTGCTTTACCACAACCCAGAAGTGCAGGTGCGGATATTAGCATTGAGCAGATTTGCACAAATAAGAACTCTTCAATTTGTCATGAAAAGCTAGGATTCCAAGAAAGAAGGTGATAAGTTGAAAAATTAGGGGGAAATATGTTGTAAGAAGAATCTGGCACACCCCTTCCCCACCTCCATATTAATGAAATGAAAAGGGTGGGGGAAGGAAATGTTATGTTATACATTGGCAGGAAAATTGTGCATGTCCTGTGAGCAGATGAACATGGGACTGTGAACAGGAAGCTGATTATTCCAACACATTATATTTCTCACTGGAAATATCATCCTGAAGGAAAAGTCCAATATCTCTACTTTTGGATCACCTACTGCTCTAACTTTCTATATTTTCTTGGACTAGAGATAAGAAAGCATGTAATTATCGTAGAGGCAGGGAATTTAAAAATGAGGTAAGTAGATATTTATTAATATGTGTATTCAGCCCAATACTGACCTTCACCTACCACCACCACCATTTCGTGGGGATTGCCTCTATTTTTTTCTTCAAATCAGTTAATGAGAGTAACTTATTTTTATATACTCTTGGACCAATGCAGAGCACTTTGTAGTCACACTGGATTGTCCCAGGAGTAGTAACTGAAGCAATCTAGACCACTCAGAATCTCTTTCTAAAATTGGTACTGAGATGGGAGAGAATTCAGTCTATAATTAAGAATTGGGGACCCTTTTTCAGCCAGATTTCTACTCCTTGGACCAGGGAAATAGAGAAATCTAAAGTGGGATTGAAGTAATAATGAGTAAAAATGAAAAAGCTACAAAGAAAGGAGAAAGGGGCACCTGAGTGGCTCAGTTGGTTAAGCATCTGACTCTTGGTTTCAGCTCAGGTCATGATCTCAGGTTCGTGAGGTCCAGCCCCCAGTCAGGCTCTGCACTCAGTCATGAGTCTGCTGAAGGTTTTCTCTTCCCTCTCCTTCTGCTTTCTGTCCTTTTTTTCTCCTTCTGTCCCTCCCTCTGCTTTCCCTCCCAAATAAATAAATAAACGCTTAACAAAAAATAAAGGAGAAAGCTGAAGAGAGACAATATTTGAATTATGGGTTCCAAAGTCATCCCTGAGAACCATTTATTTTCCATTTCTTGCCTTGTGAGACACTCCCATATCCCTAAAAATGACACCCTCCGCAAAGATACTTGGAATTGTTTTTACTTAATACAGTGAAATGAGTTAAATATTTCAATTTCAGATCACATCAATATCCCTCTGTCTTGAGAATGACCCAGACAGCTCCCCTCTCATCTTTAAAATGGAGCTATGTCTACCCAAGACTAAAAACATAACCACAGTTAGCATTAAATGCGACTCTCTCAAGATTACTAAAGCTGAGCCATTAAAAAAAAAAGTCAAAGGTAAGAGTTGCAAAGGTTTTCCAAACAAGAGAGAATGTTTAATAAATCAAAGAAGCAAAAAAAAAAAAAAAAAATCATGTGGTAAAGAAAATAAGCTACCTTCATCAATCAATAAAACAAGTTTTCTGTTTTTGTTGTTGTTGTTGTTGTTGTTGTTGTTGTTGTTACATTCTACAACAGTAGCTTAAAAAGGGGGGAGGGGGATTTGTGTTTAAAGCTCTGCTGTGCAGTGGTCTCCCTAGTCCCCACAAGGAGGGTGGTATTTTGAAGTAGGTAAGACACAGGTGTGCATCGTTTGAAATGGAATTCATTAACAGGTTGTATTATTTTGCTCGGACTCCATGGAACATGACAATGAGCTGATAAGCTGCCACACTTCAGGCAGAGGGAGGCACATAAACAAAAGTTTTCAAATGAAAAAGCTGTGGGGTTAGGAACATACACAGTATACCCCCTGCCAGCTGACTTATGCAGTAAGATAGGGAAAAAGATGATCTTTTCTTAATTTCAGTGCATTTTCAGTGTGATAGAGCACCAAATTCACTTACTAACCCCACTAAATTACTTGGCAAGGGCTGGACCCTATTTCTCTTTGGGAAAAAAAAAAGTAGCAGTGCAATACGATAATTTGTAGTTCTGGGTTTCTAATATACAATAATTCTGACCATTTAAAACAGTTTTTGTAGGAAATATTTTATAGTTAGAGAAATAGTTTTTGACATTTTGGGGGGAAAAGAACAATGGGCCGTTTACAGGTCTACACAGCAGATTAATGAATCTAATTGAGTCTGTAGGGAAATGTTTCAGTTTAACTACTGGAACTAATTTATACATTCACTACATCGTAATAAGTCAATTTAAGTTTCTGGAAATAAAACTGGATATCCTGGGTATAGATTTGAACTATAAATTTCTGCAAGAAAGGAGTCTGTGTGTTCATTATACATTGTAAAATTACCATATGGACCTGTCAACACTTCTTAGCACAGCTTTGTAATAATGTCATTTAGTTTAACATTGTAATGTGCCAACTGAATTAATGTGTATGACACAAAGCATGCCTCCCTCCCAACCTCTGCTTCTGGGGAGCTCTGCAACTTTTAAAGATTTTTCTCAAGGCAAGAGCCTCCTGCATTTACATGGAGAACTTCAATACAAAGATTGAGTGTAATCACATTTACTGGGAGCTGCTGGAAAACAAGCCACGGGGCTCTGATACCTAAACTTTCCAGAAATACACAGTCTAAAAATGGGAATAAATCTTCACCTACAAAACCTTACACCAATCTACATCTAGATAGCAATAGCTTTCTTCATTAATTTTTTCTTTAACTGTATAAAACTCTTTTAAGAAGGAAACTTGAGGAAACATTCTATACGTTATGACAGTTGGTGTCACTCTATTACTCAGCTGTTCTCCTCAGTCTGGATATTTATAACATGAATATAAAAACACCTTCTATCTGGATATCATTAGACTGTGACATAATAGAACCCTGTGGGGAGATAGTTAAGCAAAATGGGAAATGGGAAAAACAACTGCTAACAATTTACCATGTTTGAAGCCATATACATCTGTAATCTGATTCAATTCTCATAACCCATTTTCTAGATGAGGAAACTGAGATGCAGAGAGATAGGGTCACTTCTCTGAGGTCTCATACCTAGAACAATGGGAGTTTGAATGCAGGTATGTCAGAGCCTGACTTCTTAACCAATACACCATACTCTCTATCCAGAATAATAATTACTCTTAACATAGAGCTGGTACTGTTCCAGGTAATTAAATCACTTGACTCATTTTATCCTCTTTACAATCACATAAGGAACTATTATTACTATACCAATTTTATTAATGAAGAAACTGATTCCTAGACTTTATTACTGACTCAAAGTCACATTGTTAGCAAGTGGCAGAGCAGGAATTTGAACCATAGCAAAGTGACTTTAGGATTTTATTTTCTTCACAACAACCATGTAGATGCAGTTGACCTTTGAATAAAGGAAGCTTTGGGGTGCCAACCCTTGCACAGTTGAAAATCAGTGTATAACTTCGGACTCACCCTAAACTTAATTACTAATAGCCTGGTGTTGACTGGAAGCCTTAACAATAGCATAAACAGTCAATTAGCACAGATTTTGTATTTTTATTGTACTGAATTCTTATAATAAAGTAAGCTAGAAAAAAAACTGTAATTACAGATATCATAAAGAAGAAAAGGTACATTTACAGTACTGTACTGCATTTATTTAAAAAAAAAAAGGAAAAACCATTCACTTGTGGGTGGATCCATGCAGTTCAAGTCCCTGCTGTTCAAGGATCAACTGTATATAGTTCTCTTCATGCATGTCTTAGGAGAAGAGTGGATTTCATCTCTTTCACTAAATCATAAGAGATTTATAATTCTGTACAAAACTTGGCCTAACCATTTTTTGGGTTAAAGCATTGCCTTTAAAGCTCTCCCTTTTCCATCAGAAGAGCAATACACTATTATATAAGCCTTTACGATCACACCAATGTAGATGAGTTGATTTGATGAACAAGCTGCCGCTAGGCAGAGAGTTAAATTTCAAAGGGAGGAACCTGGGTTGAGTCTCTGATAAAGGTAAAGCTTTCAGAAAAGGTCCAGGTTCTCCCTGGAAAAGCCATGCTGGGTGGGGAGTGAAACTATAGGAAGTCCTGAATACATAGGCCACCACTTTGTACCACGGAGAGAAACGACACATAGGAACATTGTTTGCCTCAGACTTGGACCTTTAAGCCAGCCTGACATACCGAAACACAGGAAATGGGATAACCAAAGAAAATTAACTTCTTCACAGAAAGCTTCTTGCTTGGTTTCCAGATATAGCTTTCATTCAGTGTGCATTCAACAGCATTTGCTCACTTTATGTGTCAAATTTGGTAATTCTCACAATATTTCAAACTTTTTCATTATTATTATATTTGTATGGTGATTTGTGATCAGCAATTATGACTTGCTGAAAGCTCAAATGATAACACTTTCTAACAATAAAGTATATTTTAATTAAGAGATGTACATTGTGTTTTCAGACATAATGCTAGTGTATCCCTAATAGACTTCAGTGTGTGTAAACAAAACTTGTGTATGCACTGGGAAACCAAAAATCCATTGACTTTCTTTACTCTGATATTCACCTTATTACAACAGTCTAGAACCAAACCCACAATATCTTCAAGGTATGCCTTTATAGCTCCTAAAAGAGTTGAATTTAAATATGACTTATGTTTAAAAATCATAAACCCAAGTGTAGATCTAATAAACTGGCTGAGTAATTTAGGTGAGAAATCATTAGTACAGAATGCTCACATTAGAACATGAAGGCTTGGTTTCTACCCTGATCAGTGTGGGACACTGGGCTTCATTCTCCTTTCTTTTGCTCTTTACAGGCATTGGTGCAGTCTTAGGCTTCGGAACCCATGGTAAAGGAAGGGGTAGGTAATTATCTCATGAATTCAGGCAACTGACCTAGATCTAGATCATGTAGGTTCCAAATTAGATATTTTGCCTTTGGAATTAAGTTCCAAGAGCATTATAAAGATCAGCTCCTTTATTGGGAAGTTCTGACTTTGGTCTATTAACAATTTCATATGTGTGAGAAAAACTGAAATACTTCACTATTTTAATAACTTTGCATTGTCTCTTCAGCAGTTTCATACGAATGCACACATCTCTCGCTTTATAACAGTAGTGGGAGAGAAATGTAAAGGATCGTTCTTCTCTTGATTACATTTGCACTTTTCCAACCAACTTCCACTTTCACCTACCCCCTGCCTTCTATATATGTCTAGCTTTTCCACTTAGATGAAACATAATTTGTTCAAATTGTCCTTTCCAAATTTTAAGAAATCCAACCTAGCAGATGAGGCAACACATGCCTTTAAAATTCTTAGCATTCGTATGACGCTGCTCATCTTCAATGCACTCTAGAAGTATTAGCTAATTAATTAATTAGTTCCTGATTACAAGGGGGTAGAAGTTCAAGGAGAAAATTGACAACATTTCTCTACCTTTATAGAAAAAATTTTCTTATTTTAGGGAACATTATTTCTCCTTTTGGGTAATCTGTGCTATCATAAAAATTGTTGTAGATGCCCTTTGCTGGGACTGGGTACAATAATCATTAAAAACGAAGAATTGTGCTAATAATACTAGTACAAATACAGCAATATTTTATAAGGTGGATATGCATTTGTTAGCTTCTGTGCTCTTTAAGAGCAGGAACTATATCTTGTTTTCCTTTGTGTTCTGACACCTAACACAGTCTCTGGCACAGGAAAATATAAATACATTAATTTATAGGTAATGAAGTCTAATTTATAGAGTTTATTCCCGGTAGTGATAAATAAGATGAGAGTCAATACAAAACAGAATTAGTTCATGTAAAAAGGAAAGTAAGAAATCAACATTGTGGTTAATTTTCTGATCACAAAGTTATGTCTACATTCCATTAAATCTCAGCAAGAAAAATAAGAGAAAAAAAAAGAAAAGAAAACCCTACTAAATATGTATATGTATGTAGACAATAGATTTAGCTTTTGATGCCATTTCATACAAAGAGCAATCTAATTCATTCAAACATAGTCTCAAATATATTTTCTTAGAATAGTTACCCTGATATTATAACAGTTGAATTGGTTGAGAGTGTAATCTCCCCTCATCCATCTCACATCAAACAGCTAGATATTTCAAATTGACCTTTTAGTTTTACACATGAGTTCCTGATATAAGATAGACACAAAACTAGGCTGTCCACACACATAAATCTACATTGTTTTGATACCCAAATTACAAATTTAGCTCAAGAGGTAAAATGACTGATATATATTTTTTAAATTTAAAAATAACTTTACAATTTTCTCCACTAAATCATGATCTAAGATTTAAATTTTCCCTTATGGACAGAAAAGCTTCTGCTTTTTCTCTATTATGGAGCAAAACCAAAACAACAACTAATAATTTATTCTAATATGTAATAGTCATGAAATGTAACCTAAATGCTTATAAAGGTAGTCTAAAAATTTAGATTTGTGTATATGGCTCGAGATACATAAGAGAAAAATAGATGTTGAATTCAGCAATGCAGCAGTGATTTTTTTAAGCTTTTTAAAAATATATGACCCTTTTGAAAAGCTGATAAAAAATTCTGCAAGCTTTCCTCAAAATAAAGAAATGTAAAAGTAGTACAAGCACAGTATTTTACACTTTATGTTTAGAAAATCACATACCTTAAGAACCTCATGCATGGTCCATAGACCCCAGGTCCCTTGGAAGATGGTACAAATGATAGAAGTTGAGACATCTAGAGGAAAAGGCTTAGAAGAGTACATTAATTCATATTTGGGTGTGTTGAAAGTTTCAGGGGTCAGTATGCATAATGTCGAATTGTTCAACATGTAAAACGGAAATTCAAAAGCTGGAGAGACAGAGGTTGGGGCTAAAAATAAAAAATTTTGGTCATCCCTGGAGGTGATTACTAAAATCATGAGAGTGAATAAAATCAGCAAGAGGGAAAATATAGAAATAGGAAAGAAAAGATGGTCGAAAAGATGGTAGGATGCTTATTTGTAAGGAGTGTGAGAAAGAGCAAAGGAGAAGAAAGTGGAAAATGAGACACCAAACATGTAGAAGAAAAGCCAGGAAGATCATTGTCTTATGGAGAGGTTCGAGCAGCAGGTAGCCAACAGTGTCAGAAGCTTAAGGAGAACATATACAGAGCAGAGTAAAGACCATTTAATTTGGCAAATAGGGCGTCTCTACTAAACCAGAAAGGATAAGTAATTAGGTGTTAAGAGTTTAAAAAGAGAAGAAGAGAAAGAATAATGAGGAAGAGAAGCCACCATGTTACTGACAAACTCTGCAGTCAAGTACAAGGAGAACGGAAGTTAGACAATGCTTAGACAAAATTATATTCATCATTTTAGGTTTGAATTCAGAGAAAATTCAGGAACAGCAAAATAGTGAGCACTCCACTTGCCCCCGAAATCTCCTTTTCCTAACTGATTGTTGTCTCTCATGCATTGTCCTTTTTCTGAGACATCAAAAATTGCTGAGCTGGGTAGAGTGGAGGATTTGGCGAAGCCAGTTACTCCTCTTTTAGAGAGACACACACATTTATTATGTTCATTATATCAGGACTGTGAATTGCCTGAAAAAAAAAAAAAAGCCGACAAAAACATAAAAATTTAAAAAAGGATCCTTGAGCCTTTCTGCCTGAAATAGAGGGACTTCTATAATGGTAGGGAAGTTGTCACCTGACAATGAATGAGTCTGAATGATGTGGCTTGACTGGTAATGTTCACAAGCTCATGAAATGCTGTGAGATTTCCCTGTGGATAGAGTCTTGAGCAAAGGACTAGTGAATTTACTACAATCCTACCTCACTGAATTAGATAACAGACTAATCCTCACAAATGGGTAGGATTTAAGATATGATTGTAAGATTTTTATCCGATTGTATAAATCTACGTATAGATGTGGGTTCAAATTTGTAGACACTAAATATAACAGAAAAAGAAATGGACATTTTCATCTAGCGACTTTTATGTAGATTTTAAATCGTTTAGTATGTATTTCTCTCAATAAAAGTAGCATGCTGAAATGGAGGAATTTGTTGCAATAAAATATAAAACCAAGCTATTATGTTACTAGCTCAAGAGCACAATGCCTTAGATATTTAAATTTGTGCAGAAGGAGTTATATATAAAATTCTCTGGCCAAAGTCACCATGTTTAAAGTTGGAAACACAACATCTATCTATGGCTGAACAGGAAAGTTTGGAAAACGACTTTAAAAAAATACTCCTTTACATGAGAATCACTAAAATTTATGGATTTTTATTTAAGCAAAGGATGCAAAATGTATTGTGGAGATAAGTATGCATGAACTCACTCTCAACCCAAAATTTCAAATATTTAGATAAAATCCCTTGCCAACCTGTTTTATTACTTCATCTGAGTTTTTATTTTCTGTGTTACTATAAATTTCCTTTCTATTTAATTCTGATCCAAGAAGACACACACATATTTTATAACACACACACACACATACACACACACCTGGGTCATAGTGTCGGAGCATTAAGAGCTGTAGGAAATTTTGAGACTGAAGTCTAACTCCAGCCCAGAGTTAGAAGATATGACACTGGGCTCACAGAAGATGAATCCTTGTCCCCAGGCCATAGTGTGAAAAGCCTGGCCGGAACTTTGGTGTTCAGGCTCATGGTCAACGACCTTTCATTCATATCACCCTCCTTCATCATTTCACAAATAACACTCTGTAAATGTTTCACATTTTGGTATCTTATGCCAACACATATTCCCTTCTTTTGTACCTTAAGGGGGTCATGATGATTTCCTGTATTCCTTCAGACACAGCAAACTGGCTAAATATACAAGAGTCTAACCTCATGGTACTAACCTAAGACTTTTTTTTTTTTTTTTTCTGAGATGATTCTTTTCCCAGATAGAGATGCATTATTGGCTTCAAAATGAATGTTGTAAAGATAAGAAGGGATTCTTTGTAATATCTCTGTCCTGGTCCCATTTCTGCTGGATCTATTGTGTAAGACAACACCAAATGACTTTATATGAGCTGACTCTTGAGTTTTGTGCAGAGTTTCTAGCCTGAAACATTATCAACCACATTGTCATGTGCACACAAAGCTTCTGGCAGAATATATATCCGGCAGGTCATTCTAGAAATTATGATGTCTCTTGCAGTCATCCTTGGTCCACCAGGTCCATCCATGGACCGCCAGGTCCATGTGTGGTATTACTGCAGAGCTGAAGTGAAGAGGGAACTCTACCTCCTCATCCACACTAAATCTAAATGAAGAGGTCTTAGATAAGATGGCTCCATCCTGATGTAATCCAGAGTAAATAGTCAAATAAAACATTCATTTCTTCAAGTCCTAATCTGTCTTTTCCTAAGAAAGGAAAAAGAACCTAGTGCTGTAAGAGATGCCTGGGATCTCACCTCAGATAAATCACACACTATATTCTGTTAATAGTTCTAAATTACTTTAAAACACATTACATCATTTAGCTTTACCAAAGTGTTGAACTGCATGTGTTCCTATTTAGAAATTGTGAAAAGTAAGGCTTAAGGAGATTTTTCAAGGTCATGTATCTAACAAATGCTCTCTTCATTGTTTTTATTCTTAACTGCTATTTTTAGTTTTAAAGTGCCAAGTACTCTACAGTGCTGACGGTTATGGATTTGATTTCTTGTCATCCTCTAGGGTATTGAATATTTAAATATTTTTCCCAGATACCATAATCTCAAGATCCCTCTATCAGATGATTTATAAGCCCCAATAAGAATATTTTGTCATATTGGAAGAAAGAAAGTTATATTTTAACTTCCTTTTTTAGTTGTGAGCCTCTCTGATTGAAACATCCCTTACAATGTCCTCCAGATCGACTCAAGTGAAATATCTGACAAATCCATCTGTGTCCACAGTCACCCACAGACATGGGAAACTGTCACCCATCTGCCTCCCCATGCTCTCACTTTGTTCCTGTCCTGGATATTTTGTTCTTGTGTAGCCACAAGGCATATTAATACCCTCTTCCCTCCAAGAAATGTGAAGAGAATGGATTCTATGCTAGCTCATGCTCCTGAGAAGGATGTTATAGATATGGCATATGTCATTGTACTGTTACCCACATATGTTCTACAAATTCTCTAGCAACATCTGCACATTTTTAATGAGCATGTTGCTTAACTGCCTGACCCGCACTCACTGTTAGTCATTTCCATGATTAATTATAACTCATCAATTATTCTATCATTTCCCCAAGTCAATTGTTTTCTCTTAACGTCAAAAAATGCTTTCAGTTTGGGGAACCTTCTTAGATTCTACTGCTTTCTGTTCTATTGCCCAAATTATATGCTGTCGTAACATTTTGTTAGACTTGAATATTTGTGTTAGTCTCTTTCTTACTTTGGAGGGAAACATTTCACTTTTTGGTAAAACAATGCCATGATTTTAAACCAGGGATGGGGCAAATAAGAAACTTAAAGATGTGAAACAGATGAAATTTTTTCTTTATCACACTCCTGGGGCATTCTGTATAATAAAATTCCAATGGTAATTAATAAATCTAAAAATAATATTATGATTCAAATAATTCTGTATATAAAGTAAGAATTCAGAATAACTGTCAAAACTGGAAACAAATTAATTATGTCAGTGAATTTCAAAAAGGATTACTTGAATCAATCTTAATCATTTTTTAAAGAAGTCATGTTTTTTGAAACAAATATCCACAGGTTACAGCTAAGTGTTCAAATTTGAAACCATGCAGTATGAATTTAAAATCTTGTATTTCTATTTGCAAAATATAAAGGTTTTGTTAAAAAATTTTGTTGTGAGCAATTTCTTGATACTTAACTTTAAAGGATTTAAATCTCTAAGTGTATTTTGAACGTACAATCAATTTAATGTCTAGCACTAATGAAAAATTCACTTTGTTCAAATGAAAGTTACTGTAATATTATCTGAAATGCCTTGATTTTTTTTTTCCATTCTTTTGTTAGGTAACTGATCTTTAGATGAAATTAAGTAAGCCAGGTTGGTTAAATGGGATAAACCTCAATTAATCCTTTAGGAGACAAATTATCATTCTGTTATTGATTGTTTCCTAGTTTTATGTGGAAACAAATTAGGGATGCTTAAAATTCTCATTTTTTTAATTTCAACAGAATGTGTCTATAATTAAATATATTTCTGTGTAAATGCAATAGCGCCCTCTGGAGGCTTGGAACACAGCATAACTTCCATAAATCAGTGTCTTCTTTTGTTAATCCTACATATTTTTGTTGACTTTGACATTTAATATTTTATATTCTGATAATTGGATTTTCTCTTAAAATGATTAAATACATTTAATCTATTACTACTTTCTAGCATGCATTCATCGTGATTTGTGTGTCATCTCATTTGTAATGCTACGATGTAATAACAAAACACAATTCTGCTGATCTTGGTGATGTGTCCATAACTTTTCTATTTTTTATCATGTGAAAATATTTTCCAAACAAGAAGTGACAACTTTCATTTCCGAAATCCCTTCATATCTGGTTATATGCAGACAGCAGGGAACTCATTTCACCTCCTTTGAAGATTCCTCATGGAAACGGTTACTTTCATTTTTCGAGTCCCTGATCAACAAACACAGCTGTGGTTTTTCTGTGGTTTTGTTGAGAATTTATTGGAGATGGGAGAATATGGAAAGGAGCAGAGGTCAAAAAACATCGGAAAAATATCATGAGTCACTGGAACACATTCAAGAACCAGAGTGACTTCTATTGTGCCATAATAATATAAATAAATGATCCCATAATCATTGGCCTCTCTGTAACAGCTCTACACACAAAGATCTTTTTGAAGTTCAGGGAGATGCAAACAGAGTTGTTCACCCACTATAAAAAAGGGGATGAGCATATGACTAATACAGGGTGAGAGGAAATAATGTCATGCAACTATGAATGAAGCTCAGGCTGGCCTCTCCCGGAAGGTTTTCAAGAGGCCACATGTCAGCTAGTTGGGGGTGGATATTGGAGTGGCCCTCAGTTGAGTTGGTCTCTGGGGAAGTTGGTCTTTCTTGGCTCTAGTAAAGAGATTCAGAGGACCCACCCAGTACTGACCCCTGAAGGCAAAGGAATGACAACAAGCACGTCACCCAGAGTCCTTCTATTACATACGAAGATAACAAACAGACACAAAGACAAATGGAATTATAATTCTAGCCCCAAGCACTTAAATACACCAACAATAGTTGTGCAAAGATATAAAAACTCATAATTTGTAAAGCAACTAAAATTCATGGGAAAATTTAATACTGAAATGATTATATACCTAATAGGGAATAGGAAAAAAGAAGGTTGGAAGAGATAAAACTGCCTCCATCATTCTGTCCCTGAGATTCTTCTTCCTGTCCCCCACCTTTCCCTCCCCTCCTTTAATGATATCACCTAGAAGAGTCAGGTCACAACTCTGTCAGCAAAACTGGGAACTTGAACCATATTAATTGTTACAGAACCTAAAGATGTCTGAGCTGTGTCGTTTGGGTTTTGTCACTGACTTTCTTGAGTTTATTCAGAGTACGTTTCATAAGTAAGCTCTCTGTACTTTGGTTTACAGAAAGTGGTGAGGGGGGTTAAATGATGAGGTGCTTGCAAAGCATGAGATGGTGTCTAAGAAGCAAAGGCTGAATCTCGTAGAATCTTAATCATGTCACAGACATTTAACACCTACATGGACGAGGAGCAGTTCAAAGTACTTCCTAAGTACTAACCAGGTGACTCTTCCTTACAACTATATGGCATCTCTAATGCATCATTGTCACCGCCATCAGCTTCATTGGTAAATCTGAGACCCAGATGAAGCAACTTTCCCAGACATGCAAGCTAACAAATTCCGGAGCCAGCATCTAATCCCAGGCAATCCGGCCACTCTACGCTCTTAGCAACAAGGTGATTTTGCAATTCTGCCACTGCCATCATCCTGGTCATTATTGGACAAGACCGTCCTATAACTCTGTTTCCAAGCCTGTCAACTAAACCTGTAACTCAAGATAGTGAGGACAACTTTCTCTGTGAATGTAAATACAACAGTGTGATGGAGATATCAGTGTAAGAGATGGCATTTGAGAAATAATGCTTTGCTTCTTAAATTGGCCTTAACATTTACTTTTTTATATCTGTTCTTCCCTGAGTGGTCATAAGTTCCTGAATGATCATCCCTCTAAATTCCAGGTGGACTTAAAGTAGAAATGGGAAATCAAATGAGGAAAGGGAGCACAGCGAAGGCTGTTGCAAAGGGCCCTCTTGTACCCTTCCCACCCAGGCTTTGCACCGTGCACCTATCCTGGCAGTTCACCATCACAGTGCTGTGGCTTTTCCATCAGAATCATTCCACAGTGATGCTCACAGGTTAACACTGGAACTGTAGAGGAACCCATACCTTCCTAGAAAGTAGTGGACTTATATTTGGTGACATCTGTTCTTCTTGAGTCATGAAAGAACAATGGCAAATGCCCTGAATAAGCCTGGGACTTTTGATGTCATGTTTTTGGCACTCAATGGCTTGGCTTCTAAAAAGGAGCCATTGCTTAGCTTATTGCTAACACTGGGAAAGGGCATCTGTGCACATTCCTCTTAATCATCAGATCTCAGACTCAAGTGTAAATCAGAATTTTCCCAAAGATCCTGATTCTGTATGTCTAAAAGGGAATCCAGAAAAGTGTGCATTTTCAAATAATTCTGATGCGGTAAACTCACAGACTGCGCTTAGAGAACAGATCAGGACTAGTTGGTCTGGGAGCCAGGGAGAGGGGTGATCTCCTGGGGAGCTATTTCACAAACTCATATGCCTGAATGCCACACTAGACCTCAAGAATCAAAATATCTGGAAAACAGAGGGCTAAGCTTGTTTTCTTAAAAGGAGCTACTGGAGTTTTCTGCAATGTCCCCAGAACTTGCTCTGTTCTGGGGTTGTGGCTTAAAAGCAGTGTTGAGTAGAGTCCTAGGAATTTAGGAAGTGCTTCAAAACCTTTTCTGTTTTCTATACTGTGGCCAAATAAGCAGGCATTTCCCTTCAGGCTTCTTACCAAAGGTCTGCTTGTGTTGCTTTTTAAAAATATTGAGATTCCACACACATCATGTTCTCCCATTTTTAGAGAAGGGAGGGTTTCTGGGGAAAAAAAGAAAAAAATATATTTCAAAACCACACCTCTAAAATTAATATCAGGGATTTCATTGAGGCCATATAATTAATTCTGGTCATTTTGAACTAGCTCTGTATCCAGCTCCATTCCCCATTCTCCAACAGACAAGATGTGATATTGAGCGAGGGTCTTAAATCATGGAAATCTCTGAATCACAAGTGATACGAAGAACCTGTTGATTTTATTTTAAGCCCATGACTAAAACACACAAATACTTTTCATTTTGTTGTTATCTAAAGATAATTCTATGGAGACAATCATAAAATCAATAAATTGACATCTGAATCCATATTAGTCATAACTGATTTCTCATATGCCTTCCACTTCCACTCAGCTCTAAGCATCAAGAAAAATGCTGATTTATTCTCTCTAAGTTTCAAAATGAGCACATGGACTGAACTGAATGTTCTATTTACTACTGGTTACAAACTGACAAGGTTGCCATTGGACCAAGAAAAACGTTTCTACTGTGATTATTAATATTTGTTGAGAACCCAGGGTCTGGATTGTGACCATAAAATTTATAATACAAAATTTATAGTCTGTCAAACACTAAAAGTCAAAAACGAAAAACAAGAAACAAATTTGATGTAAAAATAAAGGTGAACTAAAGAACCAGAGTTAACTACTTTCACAACAGATATTATTCATTACTTCTTGAAGATATCTTGACTTGAATAGGATCATCTTGAGGCACAAGATCAACTAAATAATTAAAATATTTGGGCAGGAAACGCTTATAGTTACAAGTTCTGATTTTGCTGCCCATTGAAGAGAATGATAATCAATGAAATGAGCCAAGTAAGTTTGAAACAGTTCAACTACTAAATTTACCGCTCTGCTCATCATCTTCACCCCTCTCCACCAGAACTTCCAAGTTGCAAATAGGAGCCATAAATACTTTATTCTCTTCTCTGTCCCCAAGTACAAAAACAAAAAACAAAAACAAAAAATAGACACATAGCTCAAACTTAGCCTCAAGACAGGAGAAATGTAAAAAAGTGTATTATGGCTGAAACGTTTTTAAAAAAACATTTTCAGAAATAACATCTTTGGATAGTCATCCATTTAACAAATATTTGTTGTGTCCCTACCATGTGCTAGGTGTGGAGGAAGCAAAAATGAGTAAGAGGCAATTCTTTGTCATTTGGGAAAGAGTTTTTTAAATTGGGAGATGTGGGGATGCCTGGGTGGCTCAGTTGGTTGAGCCACTGCCTTTGGCTCGGGTCATGATCCTGGAGTTCCGGGATCGAGTCCCACATTGGGCTCCCAGCTCTGCGGGGAGTCTGCTTCTCTCTCTGACCTTCTCCCCTCTCATGCTCTCTCTCTAATAAACAAATAAAATCTTAAAAAAAATAAATTGGGAGATGTGGCCCATTATTAGGCCATTAAATCAATAGAATAGATGGTGACTGACAGTATAAAAAAAAAAGAATGCAAATTATCAAAGGACATTGCCTATTGTAAGGGAATATATTCTTTTAAAGTCAAATCTGTTTCAACCTGTGTCTGTGTGTGTTGTGGATCACAACATAAAAATGTATTTCTGAAATGAAATCTTGCCATTTGCGACGACATGGATGGAACTAGAGGGTATTATCCTTAGCGAAATAAGTCATTCGGAGAAAGACAACTATCATATGATCTCCCTGATATGAGGAAGTGGAGATGCAACGGGGGTGGGGGTTAAGGGGGTAGGAAAAGAATAAATGAAGCAAGATGGGATCGGGAGGGAGACAAACCGAAAGAGACTCTTAATGTCATAAAACAAACTGAGGGGGGTGGGGGGGTGTTGGGAGAGGGTGGTGGGGTTACATTATATGTTTAAATAAAAATAAAAATAAAAAATAAAATATACACACACACAAAAAAAAAAAAAAAAAAAGAAAAAAACAAGAAGAAGGGCGCCTGGGTGGCTCAGTGGGTTAAAGCCTCTGCCTTCGGCTCAGGTCATGATCTCAGGGTCCTGGGATAGAGCCCCGCATCAGGCTCTCTGCTTGGCAGGGAGCCTGCTTCCTCCTCTCTCTCTGCCTGCCTCTCTGCCTACTTGTGATTTCTCTGTCAAATAAGTAAATAAAGTCTTTTAAAAAAAGAAGAAAAAAAAATGTATTTCTAATGGCAGTTGTACTTGAAGTTTGAAAGCCACTGATACTCTACCTAAAGAAGCAGACAATTAAATAGGTAAGTAAAACAAAATATCACCACAGTGCTCTTTCACTGGTATAGAAAAGGAAGCCTGAAATCTAAGGAGGGAGAGCAGCCATCTCTGCCTGGGAACTAAATAAGTGAGTGTTGAGGAAGGGTATTGATATTTGAACTGGGTCCAAAAGGATGAAATTGAAGGTAGAGAGGGTGACCCTAATAGGAAATTCCAGGAAGAAGAAACCAACTGTGTAAAGAGTTCTGAAAGGGAGCACTGTGTTTAGAGTGGTGAGAATGTGTCTGTGGGGGAGCATAGGGCTTATGGGAGTGAAGGAAGGGGAATGGCATGTGATAAAAATGGTGAAGTGCATCTGAAACAGGCTGGCCATTGAAGAAAAGAATGACAGAGCCACTTTGCTCAGTTTTGTTTGTCTGTGTGTCCTTCAGGGGTAACACTGTCACCAAGATGGACTGGGAAAGAAAGGCAAATGAGGAAATCATGGCAATGATACTGAACATGGTGAGGGTGGAAAGAAGTACCACATTTAGGAAAATGCTAACATAGAACCTATATGAGATCACCCCTAATTATGCGTGTGCGCTGTGACAGAGATGATTCCACAATGATCCTATTATAATAGAACTACAGAGATACGTAGATACATACAACATAAATACATAGAACATACATAGATAAAGGTATCAGAGTGTAAGAGAGACATCTATTTCTCCTCTTTTAAATTCACATTATTTTCAGTGGTGGAGCATTATGTAATTTTTTGAGCCTTCACTTTCTAGTCTGCTAAATGGAAATGCATGTAGTATAAATTAGAAGCCTTTAGTAAGAGACTTCTAACTTTGTACCCTTTTGAACAGACTACGGTGTGCTATTATAATGGCTTAATTCTGGAATGTTAAACACATGTTTGCTAGTGTCATCCTCACTATGACTCAGATATCTCACTTCTCAAATCAAAGGCAGCATTATAGCTTAAAGAAGTCAGAGAAAGAAGCTTATTATTTTTCTTTTACTTAAATATAAGTCTAAGAGAACAAATTCAGGTAAGATTCTTATGGTACCAACTTATTTAAGTAAGAGTGAAAATAAATAAATAAATAAAATTGATCATATTATCAAAATAATAGAAAAACCATTTTCTTTCCTCGCCTTCTTCACACCAAGGACACATAAGGCTCTAAGCATTATCTTCGTACCCTGCCACAATGAGAAAGAATCTTTGTGATCTTGGTGTTTGCTAATTGACACATTTCAAACTTTCCATCTGGGCATCACAGAGTCATTTGCTCCCCAGAGGAAGATATCCAATTCACAGGAGAATGCAACTAAAAGCAAGCCAACCCACGCTCTGGGATTCTTTAGAATACAAGGTGTGTGGCCCAAAAATCTGCCTTAAACAAGATCCCACCATTTCCTGTCCGTATACAAATATTGATAACCACTCTCAGCAATACTTTTTTAGAATTATAAAAGTCCACATTAAAATGAGTTCTTAGTTATTGAGAAAACTTGAATATATAATGGCTGAATCATGCTCCATATGTTTGGACTGTGTAATGCCTTGTCAAAGTAACCAAATGAGGATTCTTTGTGGTTTGTATGAGAACCTTAGAATGGATCTCCAGATGTTGTGGACCCAAGGAATGTGGCTTGGAAAACCCAAGAGCCCTGACTGAGAATTTAGAGACTTGGATTCTAAGTTTCACTCTTTCTCCAGCTGTCAAGTCTGTATGTTTCCTTAAAGTTTGTTCACCCAGTGGCATCTGGGTAGTTCAGTCAGTTAAGCGTCCAACTCTTGGTTTTGGCTCAGGTCATAGCCTCAAGGTCTAGGATCTAACCCTGCATCAGGCTCCTTGCTCAGTAGGAGGTCTGCTTCTCCCTCTCCCTCTGCCCTGATCCCTTCTCCCTCTTTCACTCTTTCTCTTTCTCTCAAATAAATAAATGAATAAATCTTAAAAGAAAAGTTTCAGGTGCCTGGGTGGCTCAGTGGGTTAAAACCTCTGCCTTTGGCTCAGGTTGTGATCCCAGGGTCCTGGGATCAAGCCAGGTGTAGGGCTTCCTGCTCTCTCTCTGCCTGCCTCTCTGCCTACTTGTGATCTCTGTCAAATAAATAAATAAAATCTTAAAAAAAAACCAAAAAACAAACGTTTGCTCACCCAGGAAAGAAGAGGTTGAAATTAGAGAGATGGTAAGATCTTTTCTAGCTCAAACAGTGTTCAATTTTATAAAAAGCTTAGAAAATAAGAGATAAGGTAAAGTACCTTCAGCTTACTATGCTGGTAGCTGTTAAGATGAATCTGAATTGGAAATAAAACAAAAAAAGTCATGAAGAACTTTCATTTGGGCCCATTCAGAGTACCCAGGTGGAGAGGAGGGGCAACAGCAATTATTGGACTTCCCATCTTCAAAACAATGTATTTGTAAATGCCTCTAAGAATGGTGGATTGTGTCTTCTTCTCTATAAAATGCCTTCCCTTGTTCACCATAAAGTGCAGATTTTATAGTTTCACATGACCAGCCTACGAATTATTAATAATACTTATTTGTTCACTATTCTGCATGTAGGTGGGGAATAAAGAGCAAATAAAGACTTGCTTTCTCATATTTTCCATATCTAGGATTTCTTAAACTTTTGAAAACTATTGGTTTATGTAAAGGCACATTGTCTTTGAGGAAGTTTATGGCCTTGTCTTTGTAAAAGAAATTAAAACCACATCTGGTAATAAAATATGATTGTGGGTATTTACCAAGATTCTCCTAGAGAACAAATCCACTCTCAGTTAAATCTAAGTTCGTCTGCTGAAACACTTTGGATCTCTGGGAAATGTATCCTTTTTCTAGATATTCAGTTCTGGAAAATCTACGCAAAATAGAAATTAGCAGATGGACTGAGAAACCATCAGAATAATGTTTTTGGTGACAAATTCTCAGCAAGTGCCCTGTGAGCGTGTTCCCATCTGAAAAGAACTGCAGCTGTCTTTTCACGTTAATGCAATGAGTAATAGTCATAGGCTTTAGTCAACTCTTGGATAGGAAATCTTCAACTCCTAACATCAAGGTAAAATCAAAGTGCTATTTTTTTTTAATCCCTCTCTCCACTAGCTTAATTTAGGCATATTACATCATTTCAAGTTTAAAGTGGCCTTGGCCATTTTTATCAATTATCATCCTTGCTTTGCCAGAGGGAGAAAAACATTTTGCTGTTCAGTGAGAGAGGTTTGAGCATACCTGCTAAAAGGTGAGTGAATGAACTCACCTTAAAGTGTGCTCTTCTTTGGTGGATCGTTGTGTCATTGTGATACTGAGGATTGATGGCTTTCCAGTTCAATATGAAAGCCTGGCGACAACACATGCATATTCAGTATGTACTAATGTTATGTATCTGTATGACAAAGAAGATAAATGCTCAATATTCAATACTTCCCCCACCAACGTATACTACCTGGCATCTCTTTCATGCTTGCAACATGGTAAAAGTTTTAGTTCCAGGGAATTCGTTCCTTTTGCTTAGTTCTGCTTCTACCAGCATAAAGTAACCACACGTGGCTAATGGCTACCATATTAGATAGTGTAGATTTATACTTTGATTTACAAAACATCCCCAGATTTTGGGCAATGGCCACCCAGATCCTGAAATCCAAAATTGTTCCTGACTGCCATTCGTCGGCGGCTGCAAGTGCCCTTTTTGTCTTATGAAATATAACTCAGTGCCAAAGGGGTTTATGTAATATTTAGGCTTGTATTACATGAAATTAATCTTAACACGAAAAATCTTTTGATTACAAAGTATGGTTTGTCAGTGATTGATTAACTAACTCATTTATTCATATAATAATGCCACCATTTACTTTTACTTATATTCTGGAGCTGTAACAGAAAGTTTCTATTTGTGCTATGCTAGAAGGTGCATTACATGATTATCATGATCTTTCCACCTGTTTTACTAGGCTCTCTGGAAATAACCTCTTATTTAATTTGTTAATGACTCTCCCTTAAAATAACTTTCTTTATACAGAACCAATATTTGGGGACAATGATGTTATTATCTATAGAAATTCCTAATCTTTTCTCACTTTTACCTCTACCCTCACTTCATTGGTGTGGAAGGAATAAAACCTTTATTGTCATCATGTCTTCTTCATAAATAATTACATTTGGAAGTGAAGTGACATTCATAGTTTCTAATGCACACTCTGACCCTTGGTTATATTATATTTCTTTCTTGCCTTTCCTGTCTCTCCATGTGTAAAATGAATTGAGGACATTAACAAAAATCTTCTAATTTATTTATTTTCTACCTTACCAGGATAAATGATAGGTGTGAAATAAATTGATAAAATCCTGTATGTTGATTTCTTTGTTGACAAAACCTTCAATAGTGAAGGAAGCGAAGAACAAGCTCATTAATAAATCAATTAATCTGATTGGTCTACCATAATCCACTGATTATGGTCTACTATGCATCCTGAATTAAGAGATGTATAAATAAGATAGGATTCCAGCTCTCAGAAAACTTCCTGTAGTTTCAAAAACAAATACAAACAGTCAAGAGGCTATGGAATTAATTACCACATTTATGTAGAAAGTCTGTAAGCATCTTGTACTCTAATGTTGTAGGACTTCAGGAATCAGAAAGATCAGTGAAGATAAGAATAAACAAAGAAAAATTCATGGAGAAGATGGTACTTCAGCCCTGCCTTGTTTAGCAAGTAAAATTTGATGAGACCCCTGAGAAAATAGACAATATTCCAGGGAGAAAATTACTCACATACAAGTCAGAAAGGCCCTGGAAAAAGACAGTGCTAGTAAATTGGAGAGGTTGGCATGGGTTCAAAAGAATCTTGAAAGGAAAAATGGAAAGTACGTTCTAGCTCTACGTGTAGCACACACACAATAGAAAATCTCTGTCCTTCATTCCATAATATCATATTTTAACAAGAATGACTACATCCTAAGATTTTCTTTTGATTCACAGATCTTCACAAAGAGAACTCCCTTCTATTCTTTTCTTTTTTCTTCTTGTATTACTATTATTATTGTTATTATTATTATTTTCTGAACACCATAAACCCACTCGATATCAAAGGATAGTTTCAATCATATTGGTATAGTCCTCTCCTCACAAAGGTGATCAAAGAATAAATGAGTAACAAGGAAGGAGATACAGCAGGGTGTAAGGAGAAACAAGTTTCTGAAGCTGGATTCTGGGTACTCAGCATTCCTTCATGCATTCTCTCACCCTCTCCTCTCCATAAGAAATATTTCACTGGAATGGTACCAAAATGGCAGCTGGGGAATCCAAAATGCAAACACTACCCAAATAATATTTATTTTCAATATAAATTTACATCTAAACTTTCTCCTTGTGCCTTTTATGTTGTTAGGGTAGTCTTTTGCCATTACTATGATAAATTAATAAAAATAAGTCATTCAGAGCTGAAGTTTGCCATCCTGGGTAATTGAGTGCTGTTGGAAAACCAAAGAGCTTAAGGAGGAACAGCATAAAAGTTGAGCAGCATTTTTATCTTGCTCTTTGTAAAAGGGAGATGCCAACTCAATTCAATCTAATGTTTCAGCAAGATTTTGTTGATCTTGTTTCAGGTTAGAAAAAATAAAATCTAAAGCCCTTGCGACAAACATAGTACTCATATACAAATATATATGACAGGCGTATGTAGAATATAGGATAAATATATGCCCAGAAGCCAATGATATGCAAATTTTGCTGTAAATTGTCTATTACTGTCACCACTTGTCAGCATGTCACCAAAACAGTAGCTATCTTAGACCGTAACTCTCTCTAATGAGTAAATTAAAGGATTGTGAAATCAGAAGAATGCATATTTTCAACACTAACAATCATAATAATATTATGTTGGAAAATCATAATAATATGGCATACCTGTATATTGCTGCAAGAAAAATGGCAAAAAATATCTGCTAAAAATGGTCTACATTAAAATTATTAATACTGTAAAAGTCACTTCATGGTAAGCTAAAGAACTTAAAGAAGATAAGTGGATTTCTCCTCTCCAATGTTTTCATAGATTTGGGGGTTAAAAGTGTCGTGAAAAAAATATAGGGGAGGCATAACCTTCTAGATAGAGGTGAGCTAGAGCATCGAAGATTATGTTCTCTGCTAATCTTTTGGAACTTTCTTTTTTCTGTTTATCTCTATTGTATAATGAGCCCAGACTAAAATTTACTTCATTTATATAAGCATTATCCCATGAGGACACTGCAGATTCCAAAGAACTCGTCACTGGTGTAGACAATTTCAGTACATGGCAGCTTAGGTGTGTTAAGAGTGTAAAAGCATGTAATTGTCTTCCCTTGTTATAATGAATAATGTTGTAGAAGCCTATGAAGATTCATCCTTCCTAACGGACGTTTTACAAGTTTTCTGTCAGTGTCTAAGTCAGCCTGGGGCTAAGAAATGAAAATGGGATATATGTCAATTTAGTAAATAATTTTCAGCCTCTACACGCAGTCAAGAGACTCTTGGTATTAAAATTTAAAAATTGCTGCTCTCAATTAGCAATACTACACTTAAGATATTTGACTGTTATCTCGGTTAACTAGCCCTTTTGCCAGGAAGGGTTCAGGTCAATGATGTAGGCTTACAAGCATCACTACAAAAGGTAATGTTAGTAAAAAGGAAACTCTAAGAAAATCTTAGTCATATACAATGCTATATGTTGAAAAACCTTTTATTGATGAAATTTGAACATCAGGGGTTATATTATGTTATAAAAATACTAGAAATATCTCAGGAAACAAATCTAGGAAAAGAGAGATGATAAAGAAAACAGGTTAATTTGAACAAGATATATTCCTGGCACCAATATTAATATGATTGAGCCCTGACCTTTGGAATATTGCATGCATTATTAATCCATTGAAGACAGTAGGTAATATGACTTTATATGCTTTTTAGGTTATAATTTGCATAACTGGGGATGTAGTTTATTTTTTTCAGCACCTTGCATGCTGTGAGTGCTCAATAAATACTAAACAACAATAATATGGTGTGTAGTGTATTACTGAGCCTTCATTTGCATGGCCATCTGGAAAACTCTTGTGTTGTAAACACTGGTTTTATTTTGAGTAAGAATGAAATTCTGCAGAAGTTGTTTAGCATTCTTGGTTCAAAATTTTTCCTGTTTTTCACCCTTTCATTTGGTAGAAAATGTGAAATAGTCCAAAGAGTTTGAGGCTTTTCAGTGTAAAAAGTGGAAGATTTGGATAGATTATATTTACATGATGGCATGTGTTTTATTAAATTAGCTTTCCATCACTCTTTTGGAAATCCATATCTTCTTTTATTTTTAGACATCCGTTTTACTTTCATAAGTCTTCACCAATTATATATGTGGGAAGGTAATTATCAGATGAGGCCTAACTTTTTCTGTTCATCCATTTATTTTTATAATTGAGATATAATTCACATACCATAAAATTCACTCTTTTAAAGTGTGTAATTCAAAAATTTTTAGTATATGTTCAGAGCTGTGCAATCATCACCACCATTAATTTAAAAATGTTTTCATCATGGTAAAAAGAAACATGGTATCCATTACTAGTGACTCCCTGTTTTCCTCCAACCCTTCCTCCTAGCCCTGGACAACCACTAATCTATGTTCTGTTTCTATAGATTTGCCTATTCTTCATATTTCATATAAATGGAGTCATACAAATGTGGACCTTGTGACTGGCTTCTTCCACTTAGCGTAATGTTTCCAAGGTTCATTCTTGCTCTAGCATGTACCAATAATTTGTTTCTTTTTATGACAAATAATATTCTATTGTATGGATATACTGTATATCAATTCACCAGTTGATGGGCTTTGAGTTGTTTCCACTTTTTAGCTATTATAAGTAATGCTGATATGAACATTTGTGTACAAATTTTGGGACAGGTTTTCATTTCTCTTGAATATCACATAGAAATGAAATTTCTGGGTCATATGGTAAAACTATATTTGACTTTTTGAGAAATTGCAGACTGTTTTCCAAACTGACTATACTACTTTACATTCTCGCCAGTAGTGTCTTAGATTCCAATTTCTCCACTTCTTTGTCAATATTTTTTATTATCTGTCTTATTGATTACAGTTATCCTATGGGTGTGAAGTGGTATTTCACTGTGGTTTTGATTTGCATTTCCCTGATATCTATTTATTTTTAATCTAACACAGGCTACAAATTATTGGAAAGGGTTGGCTAATCTGTATAAGAAACATAGGGGTCAGCTGGAAGGTAAAGAAGAGAGGCAAATTACTTCTACCAAATCATTTGAACTAGATTAAAAATTATTTGAAACTTTCAGGGAGTCCCAGGAAACCTACGATCAAAGTTTGGGGGAAACCAGTCAAGTCCTGAGATGAACACCCATGAGGGGAAAAAGTATTAGTGGACTGGCCCTTACATTGGAGTTGTTGTTATAATAGAAGACAGATTATCTGGATACGTGTTTAGACATTGATCAGCCAAGATCCCAGAAGGAAACAAATGTCATATTCAGTGGAGGCAATTTAAAATAGTTTAATGACTGAACATTTTGCAGAGATGTGGACAGGGTTAGGGGGAAGCAACAAGCAATGGTGGAGCTCCCAGAAACTAGCAGTAGTGCTAAGTCATTATCATGTTTAGCTCAAAGGGTCAAAGGTAAGAGACAGTATTCCCTCAAACCATTACAAGCTGTAATTATGGGAGAGAAGCCATTAAAAGGAACCATGATCTCATGTGGACGAATGCAGACAAGATTAAAGCTACATTCTAGACTGAGTAAGAAGAGGAATAAATACCCTGATCTTTCCCTTTTCCCATACCCTCATTCTTCCACCAATATCTCCTATTGGTCATACCCAACCAGAAGGCAAAAAGCAAAGCAACTTGTGTATGAGATGCATAGATATTAAAATCCCAGGATATAGAACATAACAGAGAAGAACAGATCATGGATCTGGAATGACAATCAGATGACACACCCCAGGAGGAAAAGCAATAATGTGCTCTCCATGCTAGAAGCAGCCACAGGGACAAGTGGAGGGACTTTTCAAACTGTTGACCTTTGACCTGCTTTTCCAAAGCTTCTGGCTTTGATGGAAGCAACAGCAGCATTGTGGTCCACCTGAAGCAGCTAAGTTCAATTCCAAATGGTTCCACCATCAAGTTGGGGACCAAGTAGTGGCAAGGAGCAAACAGACACTATATAGTCATTGGATGGGGGAATAAAAACACATGTCAGCATCACTTAGAAGTTGGGAATTATTAGTTGATTGCATTCTCTAGGTCTCATGTGTTACCTTCTGACACTGGGTGTTAGAATTGGGAACAAAGGAAGAGCAATGCATTCTAGAAAAACACCTTCTGATGGCAGGGGCGGAATGTCTTTCAGTGCAAGGAATACATCTATACTTGTAAAAGAAGGATACAAGTGACAAGTCCTTGGTGTCAAGAAACTGCTCTGAGTTTTCTGACTATATCAGGTGAGGAGTGCCCCATTCCAGAGAAGAGATATAATGGGATTCATGCCTTCTGGGGTAATGGGGTCTTAGGTAATATTTGGAAACACTATGGTGGAGCTATTATACTCTAAACTATAAATTGTGTCTCTTACATCAACTCTCTCTCATAAATCTATTCTAGGTATTTGGTTTTGTGATGGCAATAATGCTTGAGTATATTAATCTAAATTTTTTTTAACTCTCACACTTGGTTTAATTATTAGGTATATTTTCACATGAAAAATGAGGTTCAAAAACATAAGGTTTATTGTCTGAATGCATTTTCAACAGAATCGGAATACTGCTACAAGATGTTCTAGACAATCGATGAGTTAGAACAAAGAGAAAAGTTTTCAGTAAAGAGTTAAATTTAAAGTTTGGTGGCCTATAGGATAAGGAAAGGGCTGTTCCAGATAGATAAGGCCACACAAGAGTGACTTCAGGAAAAAGCTGAAGGAATGTTCAGCTTTAAAAACAAAATAGAAAAAAACAAAATAGAACAAAACTAGAGTACATTTTCTTTCATGTGTCTTTACACAATAAATATTTATTCTCAGTGGGGAAGCTCCTCATCAAGTCAGTTGATTTGAGTTGAGACTCTGAATTCTCAATATAAGAGTTAATACCAGCCATATTACCTGTCATGGAGACTTCACGTTCAATAAAAACAGGTTGCTCTTTGGGTATCTCGCATTTCCTAATCTTCACTCCCTCCTTCTGCTTCCAGCATGAAAGATCAAATGGCAAACAGAATTTTTGAATCTAATATCTAATATCTAATGACTGGCAAGTACAGTGTTCCACTTCTTCAGAGGATAAACATGCCAGGAAATCAAATCATTCTAACATAGCCCCAGCCGAGCAACACATTTCCTAATTGTTGGCAAATGCGTGTGTGTTTATAACACCTCACATGGTTTCATTTAGAAAAACTGTATTGTGTGGGTTTTTTTTTAACATAAATATAGGTGATCCTGTTAATCAACACTTTACATAAGCATGGGTACTGTTCCTTCATTTTTATGCAAATCCTTTCCACAACCAGACAGGTGCATTGTCTGCTTTCTATTCATCATCAAGAAATCCAATAACTTGGCTGTGTACCTACATCTGGTTAGGGTTTGACCCAATATGTACTTGAATGTGGATTTCAAATACACGCAGGTGTTGAGCCTATCAGAACTACAAGCAACTGGAATCTCGTTCACGCCTCAAAGGCAACCAGTGATTTAAAAAAATATATATATAATTTGGACTTTGATATCTTTTTTTCGGTGGGAGGAGATGAAGAAGGTAATTTGTTTATTTAATTACTGGAGCACCACTGAGAACTAGGTTCTCTAGAATTCTGTTATGCTTTGAAATGTGACTTCATGTAATTTTTGAGAACTGACATAGAAAATGAGAGAATTAAATGAAATTTGAAAATCAAAGAAAAACCTACAGCCTATGTTTGGTAGTGTATTTTTCACAGTGTTTGCCTCCAGAAGTGACCTTCTCAATGGAGCACAGAAGTCAGAAAAGAGCTGGACTCTGGGGACAAGACAACAAGCCATCCATAACAAATGGTAACATTGCAGCTCTGCTTCTCCTTCGCCAGCACCCCCTCCCGACCCCTAGTGTGCTCGAAGGAGGACACGGATGCCACTACATATAGGCAGCTATTAATCAAAGAGCCCCTTTTGGATACTCACATGTTGAGAAGATTAAGGCCTATTTTTAGTTTTCAGGGGACAGAGCTGCTAACACATAAGGTCACAGTCAGCTGCTCTGTAGCAATGAAGATTTACATGCCCACAAGAGAGAGGAAGTAAAAAGCAAGAAAGAGCAAGATAGCTTTGAAAACTGTCTGTTGTCTCATGGCCATGCAAAGAGCTTAAAAGCCTGGGAGAAAAGAGGGGGGAAAAATGGGCTGCTAATATATCAATGACCAATTTATAATCTTGTAAATGTGCCCTTAATTTCTAAGGCAAATTTTGTTGGCAGCACAGGGATTTGGAAGGAAGAAAACCTCTTTGTACCTACAGCAGACAGAGAAAAGGGATAAGAGGGGAAGGAAGTTCTAAAGGGAGTGTTGACAAGGCATGGACTTAAAAATGACTGAAAAAGATGTAATGAGCTCATATGGAGCACTAGAAAGGATGAAGGACAAGAACACAACAAAGAGGAGAAACAAACAGATTTAGCATATACTTTATTTGAAGGGGGAAAAGGGAGGGAGGAAGGAGAAAATGTGATCTGTCATTGTAGAACATCTTTCTTGTAGGCTAGACCAAGTATGCTCTTCTGGAGTTGAGACAAGCCAGCTCCTTCCCCCTATGGCTGAATGGTACATAGCTGACATCTCTCTGAGGCCAAGGGAACATGGCAAGGCATCATGAACCTAGGTGGGCTAAGAGCTTCCTTAATAAGGAAAGATTTCTAAATGATGAACAAAGTCCAGTGAAACTCTCAGGGTAAAAACTACCTCCCTCACAATTGTTATGGATTAGAGGATGACAGACTTGGACCAAAGCAGAGAAGAGAATCAACTGAATTTGATGGATATTTAATTTGCTTCACTGAAAGACTTCACTTGAGAGCTGTGGGAATGCACTAATTTAAACCCAGAAATCTGTTGCAAGAGATAGAGATTATATCCGACCCATTGGTGCCCACTCTAATGATTTCAAACCTATGAGTAGAATAAGGAAGGAAGAGGTTCAGTCTAGTGGCTGCCAGGGGTGACTGATTCCACCCACAAAATACACCTAGATCCCACAAGTCCAAAAGACATTTGATTCACTCCATTTTATTATATTTTTTTATCAACAGTGGTCCTGCCCATGATTACCAAACGTGTTTCTTCACTAGACATTTTCATAAGCCATCTTAAAATTTCTAGAGGTTCTTTTCAACACTAGTTGGCCTGAGAGCATTAAAACACTTTTCAAAGTTGTCTGAATGGAACCTAGAGGTGCTCTGACTTGAGTAGAGTTGACTCTCTAGGTAGCATTCACAATCCTTTCAACTTACTGCATGTCTTATTCTAAGAAGCATCATGGTTTGATGTGTCCATGCACTCAAAAAAAAATTATGAAAAACCTACTGTTTTATTTTCCCAGATGTTGGGCTAAAGAAGTGTAGGGATGAATAAAAAGTGAGTTCTGTCCATGAAGAGCTTGGAACAGCTATAGTTAAAATGTGTCACCTCCTAGCTTAATGGTTAATAGTGTTTGAATTAAAAAAAAAATCTCAGCATTATTTCTTTTCCTGACTTATCCTAGGGGTGAGCTAAATACTTAAGTGTATTATAAAAGATCATATTCTCTTTACTATTTTCTCTTTCACCTGAGAATTACCATCAGCATTGAAACTGGAAACATACTTTGTGGTTTCTCAAAATTTCACTGACTTCAGCATGTTAAAAAGAATACCCAAAAGGCAGATATGTTTTTCTTCTATGCTACTTCTCAACTCTTTCTTCCCCTCCTCCTACACAGGAAAAAAAAAAAATCTTATAACTCTAAAATGGTCTCCTGCTTGGATTAATTTTCTTCACCAAAACAGTGACCATTGTCAAATGCCGTGCATCTCCATGGAAACTGTTTCCTTGGCCATAGACAAAGGTCTTCCTATAATACAATGCCATGAGAGTGTCTGAGGTTGTAGACCCCGTGTTTAAAATCACAGTGCAAAGGTAGAGTATAGATTTTATATTATTTCTGCCTGTCTGCTGCAGCTGGTAGGCCTTCATTCCAAAATAATATTTTTTCAAATGAAGTAGCAGAAAACAGCTTTACATTTTTGTTATCCCTTCCAGCACAAAATAAAAAATGCCTGTGCTGCCACTACCTGATTCAATCAAGTGGAGTACATTTGATACCCACAGGCTACAAGTGCTGGAAAAGCTGACTTGTATTTTAATTAATAATGTGCTACACTTTTTCAACAGCCAGGCCTTTGGCAATCTGATTTGCTTTGTTCATTATTTGCTGTAAACAATTTTCAAACAACATGTAGGCAACTCTATTTCTGAATATTTCCTGCTAATTCATAACATTAACAAAAATGTAGAGATTTTTTTTCTTACTTGTAAAAAAGAAAACTAATTAAACTTTAATCATAGCCAATAGAGAGACTTTGAGATAGGAATATTGGGGTTCATATGTCCAAGAGATAAAGTTAAATACAAAAATAAAACAAATATGATATATGTGTATATTCTGCCAGTTCACTAAAATATAGGATGAACCAGGATGAAGCATCAGTATCAGTTAACAATCTGGTGACATAAAATGGAAAAATTCTGTAGGTGTTATCGGGTATGGTGTTATCTGTGGCCCTCCTAAATTTAGATATTAGAGTCCTAAACTCCAATGTCACAGTATTTAAGATAACACCTTTACAAAAGTAATTAAAGTTAAATGAGGTCAAAAGGGCAGAGACCTGACTCAATAGAATTAGTATTCTTATAAGAAGAGTCACAAGGAGGATGCCTGGAGCGTGGCTCAGTCATTGAGCGCCTACCTTCAGCTCAGGTCATGATCCCAAGGTCCTGGGATCAAGCCCCATGTGGGACTCCCTGCTCTGCGGGAAGCCTGATTCTTCCTCTCCCATTCCCCTTGCTTGTGTTCCCTCTCTCGCTGTGTCTCTCTCTGTCAAATAAATAAGTAAAAAATCTTAAAAAAAAAAAAAAAGAAGAAGAGTCACAAGGAAACTCACTTTAATTAAGCCATGTGAGGACATAGCAAGAAGGTGGATATCTGCAAGCCAGGAAGAGAGCTCTCACCAGAAACTGAATTAGCCAACATCTTAATCTTGAACTTCCCAGCCTTTAGAACTGTGAGAAATAGGGGCAGCTGGGTGGCTCAGTCATTAAGTGCCTGCCTTCAGCTCAGGTCATGATCCCAGGACCCTGGGATCGAGCCCAGAATCAGGCTCCCTGCTCTGCGGGAAGCCTGCTTCTCCCTCTCTCACTCCCCCTGCTTGTGTTCCCTCTCTCACTGTGTCTCTGTCAAATAAAATCTTAAAAAGAAAAAAAGAACTGTGAGAAATCAATTTCTGTTGTTTAAGTCATCTCATTTATGCTGTTTTGTTATGGCAGTCAGAGCTGACCAATACATGTGGGAAAGAAGAAATTGAAAGTGTTGAATCACACTTTTTATATTAAATGGAACATATGCTCCCTTCCCAAATAGAAGTAAATAGTTAATCTTCATTTTCACAGGACGGGACCTTCTGAGAATAGTATTGAAGTTTAGGAAAGAGGACTTGTTTTAGACATGAAGACTAACTTTTTAGAATAAGGGACATGTACGAATAGAATAATAATTTCTTTCCTCTGCATGGAATTTTCAGTCTTATAATAACTCATCAGTTACTAAGTGCAGACATCTAAAGCTGTTCTATACCCAGCCAGTCAAACAATGTCACACAAGTCTAGCTCCATCCAGAACAGAGTCTGATGGGGAAGTTTTCCTCAAGACATCAATGGTGTACCTGTACTCCAAAGAGAAGCACTTGGTATAACTTGAAACTCTTTATTTATTTATTTATTTAGTTAGTTAGTTAGTTAGTTAGTT
>RCUC01151450.1:0-30711 GCA_003697995.1 Taxidea taxus jeffersonii | reverse complement strand
CCATCTTGATTCCTCCTAGATCGGGAATGTTATTACTTTTAATGAAGTCACTGTGTTCTCCACATCTAATCTTATTTTGCATAATTCTTTTCTCTCTTTTGTTCAACCTGATTATTTTCCATTACTTTTTTTTTAAAGATTTTATTTATTTCACAGAAAAAGAGATCATAAGTAGGCAGAGAGGCAGGCAGAGAGAGAGATAGGGAAGCAGGATCCCTGCTGGGCAGAAAGCCCAATGTAGGGCTCGATCTCAGGACCCTGGGATCATGGCCTGAGCTGAAGGCAGAGGCTTAACCCACTGAGCCACCCAGGTGCCCCTCCATTACTTTTTGTAGGTCATTAATTCATTCCTGTTTCTTCCAGCTTGCTGTTTATTCTATCAAGCATGTTTCTCATTTCATTTATTGTGCCTTTTATCTCTGCTCTTTTCCTCATTTCTTTAGTAAGAGTCTCATTCATGCCTTCTACTCTTCTCAAATCCAGGTACTATCTTCATGATCATTATTTAAAATTCTCTATCAGCCATGTTACCTGTATCTGTTTCACTTAGATCTCTGGCCATGGCCTTTTCCTATTCTATTCTATTCTATTCTTCTTAGGGCAAATCCTATGAATTTTCAGTTTGCCTAAGTCTCTGTGCCTATTTCCCTATGTTAGGAAAGTCAGCTACATCTACTGTTCTTGAGGGTAATGGCCTTATGAAGAACTTCCACATTGGGAGAAGCAGTGTTGGCAGGGATTAACCCTGGTATTTTGGGGGAGGGGCCCACAGTGTGAGGACTGAGGCAAACATGACGGGGAAGGGTGGTTCCACCAGAGTATGTGAGGATGCTGCCTCGCTTAAGCATTAGGTAATGAGTGTGGGCACTACACGAATTCCCTTAGGGGTGTTTGTGTTTATGGTGAGGGGTGGGGGAATCAAATGGTACTATCCAGTTCCTTTGTTCCTAGAGGGGTCTCTCTATGAATGTTGCCCCTCTGTAACTTGCCCTGAGAAGAACAAATAACCTCCCCACCTTGTGCTCCGGGTGCTCTTCAGGTAGCTGTTGCCATACTATACAGGCTATTTGCCTTGCCTTTTCTACAGGATTAGCCCTATGCCTCTGGGCTCTCCTGGAGTCAAGGATGTTGACCTTTAAAACTCTAAGCTTTAAGGCCCACTGATTACAAGAATTCTCAAAGTTTAACCCCTCTTTCTTTTCAAGCCAATAGCTATGGAATTTCATCTTCCTATGTGGGCTTCCCTGTGTGCTAGTCTGTCTCTCATTTTTTCTCCCCACTGCAGGGGCCAATCTGCACCTTTGCACTTATTTCCTGAGTGTGACCTCTTTCTGCCTTTAGTTGTGGAGTTTGTTCTGCCAGCCATCTGGTTGATTTCTGGGATATTTAGGATGATTCAATAGTTATCTAGTTGTATTCATGGGAGAAGGTGAGTCTGCTGTCCTCTTACTTTGCTGCCATCTTCCTTCCCCCAGTGTGAGATATTTTAAAAGGAGAATAAAGTACAGTAGAACTAATTAAGGAAATATTAAATATAGGTAACATTTAATATTTAAAAATAATATTTAAAACAATGTGTTTCTTTCTTTACTTCCCATGATATAGTAGGATATTTTTATTCTTTCTGTTTCATGTTCTAGTGATTTTATGAACTTCCCAAAGCCTATAGGACATCCTTCTTTTCTTTAATGAAATGGTAAGCATGAATATGGTCAAAGACAAAATTCATTTTGACCTGAAGAACTGCTTTTATGGGGTGTTAGTCCAGATAAATACCAAGATAAATTAGTATTTATCTTGATGACATCAAGATAAATATCCCCTCAATAAAAGCATACACCTGTGGGTTCTTAGATTTTACTCACCAGCAACAGCTTGCTTTACACTTGTAGGAATTAGTTTCTAACTCTCAGAAAATCAACTTTGAACCTGAATGCTTGTTTTTGTCACTTAGGTTGCCTACATCTTAAATTTATTGCATAGGCTATCCATATCCATGGTGTCCATTTTAAAACACTCTAAAGCACACTAAATGCCATCAAATGTTAAATATTTCTTTCCAGGAGAAATGATTTTATAGCACTGAGTAAAACTTGTGATGTCAAAGTTGGATTTAAAACAAGTTATGGTTTTAGTGAAGAAATTGACAAAGTTCTGGTTAACTTGGCTTCTCTCTTCTGGTGAAACTATTTTGAGTAAAAAACTGGTAATAAAAAAAAGTGAGCCATTTGCCACTTTGTGATATTTTGTTGAAACCCACACATACAGCTTAGATGAAATCTGCTCTTCTTTTTCTTGCTTTCTATGGCCTCCTCACCAGTTTAGAGAAAGAGCATAAAAACCTTTATTTTACTGTAATCCTTCTCTCCATTTTCATCCCAAGTGTATTTCCAAACTAGACATGGTCATTTGTCTGGTCTCACAGTTGGGAAATATGAATTGATGGTAGGCCAACACTTGTAAAACAATGTCAGGCATCTGATAAACCTATGACTAAGGAAGTGAACTCCTCCAGCTCCATTAAGTCAGAAGTCTTTGTAAGTGCTTCTGTCCATTAATGAGGAATGAACTGAAAAGTGACCCAGTCTCACAGAGAAGCAGACTGCACTCCACTAAAGTGGTGTGGTGTATAAAGTGTGCAGGAGAGTTAACAGGTAAGTCCTTTTCATTTTCTTTGGTAAGTTTACAGACTGAGCTGAATTTTCTAAAATTCACATTTGCACAGTCTGCTGAATATGCAGATATATGAGCAAAGTCTAGCTTATATTTGGACAATAAAATATCTTCTCTGGTTTCATTATAATCTTCATAGAAATCAAGATGATTTCAAACTCTTCCCCCTCTCCCTCAAATCAAAGTACCTAAGAGTTTGGAGACCATTTTTGGTTGATGCAATTCCACACATCACCTGATACATTGTACAAAGCATGATTGCTAGTAAGATCTGACAGAAACAGATCTCAATTGCAAAGACTGACACATATGTCATCAAAATTTTATTTTTGTTCTTCCACTGGGCATTCTGGTTGCAACTTCTCAATGAAGAAATATTACTTAGCTCGGTGGCATAGAATATTCAAGAGAACAATACAAAAAACTAATAATGAATATTCATTCATGCTGTAGGTCCAAGCTAATTCAGGTATTACTATTTACAACTGAGCTTTGGTATCTTTTTAGATAAAAACTTTTAATTGATTTAGAAGTATTTACCTGAGTCTGGACTTGTGAGATTTGGTCTCCACCTACTTATCTTCATCATGCCCAGTCCCCATTTTCTGAATGTTGTGCAGGAGCTCTCTTTGGGTTTTGTGTATCTATCTGTCATTAAAGTGAAGCAATCCTTTAGCCTTTTTCATTGATATCTGGGTCATACTGACATTGATATTGCAGCTATTTTCCTATTCATGATCTGAACTCTCAGGAAACATGGTCACAATATTCACCATGTTAAAAATCAGGCTAGCACATTCTTTATTTTATTTTATCTTATTTTTTCAGTGTCCCAAGATTCATTGTTTATGCATCATACCCAGTGCTCCATGCAATATACACATTCTTGACAGAGAGCATGACAATTATTCCACAGGCAATGTCAGAGATGGGGTTGCTGTTCACCACTATACCACAGTTGCACTTGTTAAGTCGCATCACTCCAAAGGATGCAATGATGTGTATACAACATTGATGTTAGCTGCAAATCATGGTTGCCAACATCAATAGGAGAATAAGGGTGACTCTGTAAGGCAGCTAATCTGTGCCATTGTCATGTCACACTCCGACTAGTGTTGCTCCTAACCCGTGTTTGGGAGACTGAAGTATGAGTTTTGTATATTTTCCTTAAACTTCTGTATCCATAGTGCAAAATAAACCACAATGAGATATCATCTCACATTTATTAGGATGGCTATTATCAAACAACCCAAAAGGTAGCAAATGTGGGCAAGGATGTGGAGAAATTGGAACCCTGTGCTATATTGGTGGGAATGTAAAATAGTGCAGCTACTATGGGAAACAGTATGGAGGTTCTTCAAAAAATTAAAAATAGAAATATCATATGATTTTGATTCTTGGTATTTATATAAAAGAGTTGAAATTTGGATCTCAAAGAGATATTTTCACTCTCATGCTCACTGCAGTATTATTTACAGTAGCCAAGATATGAAAACAGCCTAAGTGTCTGTCAATGGATTAATGGATAAAGTAAATGTGGTATCACATACGATGGAATATTAGTCCCAAAAAGGAAGAAAAGTCTGATATTTGCAACCATATAGATGAATCTGATAATCTGATATTCTAATATTCTGAACCTATGTTAGTATATTATGCTAAACGAAATAAGCCGGTCACAGAAAGACAAATACTGCATGATTCCACTTTCATGAAATATCTAAAATAGTCAAACTCATAGAAACAGAGTAGAATGGTATTTGCCAGGGGTTGGAGTAGGAGTGGAGAGTTGCTAATCAACAGGTATAAAGTTACAGTTAAATATGAATAAATTCTAGAGATCTGCTGGACAACACAGAGCCTGTAGTTCACAATATTATATTGCATGTTTAAAAAATTTGTTAAGAGGATAGATCTCATGTTAAATGTTCTTACTACAATAAAAGATAAATAAGAAATGAGATCTCTGTTCTTCTTTCATGGAATTTTCTGGGTGCTGTTATGTGTTAATAAGCACTCTCCTAGGTATATTGGTGAGCTGTCTATCACTGACCCAAATAGACAGGATGATTGCCTGAAACACATTTGCCTTGGGGAAGAAAGATTGGCAGATGTACCCTCAGGAATTTCAGTGTCCTCTCGGAGCCCTGGTCTCATGCCAATTATTGGCTGAGTTTCCTGTTCTCTCCTCAGGCCCCATAGATACCAAGATGTTGGCTACATTGTTCCCAAGGGTGCCACCACCCAGTCAGAGAACTGGGAAAACAGTCTGCACACCTGATTCTAAAGAGTTACTCAACTTCTTTACGCCCTGTCTTTAAAATGGTTAGTAATAAGGTCGGGATATGATTTAATTAGATGGTATTTACAAAGACTGCAAATGGTGCCCACCACCTAATAAGCACTCAGTAAATATTAGCTTTTGTTTTTATTACATCTCAGACCTACATGATCACTGGGGTCCTCCACACTCTGAACTTCCATTTCTCTCCCAGTGTCTCTTATAGAAGATGATTTTTCTAGCTCCTTGGTCAACCTTCAGCAGTATCACCTTTGCTATCATTGCCTCTTAGAATTTTTTTTTTTCTAATTTCAAGTCAAACCCCACTCATAGATATTTTAGTTATTTTTCCTCTTGTTTCCCTCCTACCACTTCCAGAAATAATGTAGAACTGCCAATCCCTTCCTTGCATAGCAGTGCAAGGTTCTTTGAATTGTTAACACAACTCTAGGCTCCGCCCCCTCCCCGACCCCTATTCTGTCCTAGACCTCTACAGCCTTGCTCATTTGCACATTCGGAGTGTTCTTTATTACTGTTTCTCGTGTGTTTAATATTTCTTCCAACCTCATCCTCAGACTAGAAGCCCCCAGACCAAAGTCTGTATATTCCTCATGACATGTCTAACTTACTGCTTTATGCTTTCTCAGAATGTTTTCTGATTTACTATCTTATTTGATCTTCACACAGACACATACAAAACCTTTGAACTTTGTAGTGAGAGTGTTATCTATCTCATCAAAGAAACTGAGATCCATAGAATTTTCGAGTGGTCCTAGGGAAGGAGGATGTTTACAGCCAGGCCCTTGAATTCCCATAAAGAGAGGGTCTTCTACCTATACCAGGCAGCTTTGATTCACTCACACTAAGTCTGTTTTTGTTGTTTCCTACATGCGCTGGCTAAACTTGTGCTGGCTGGTTCTGTAACAGGACTTGACATGACTGTCCACAGTCAAGGGGCTCTTCTGGGTGATTTATTCCTGGTGGCTGCCGGCTGGTAGACCTCAATGTACCACCCTCTATATGTGCGATCTGAAGCTTTCTGCTTGTAAGAACATCCAACTGGGGAGTGTCTTTTTTTTTTTTTTAAGATTTTATTTATTTATTTGTCAGAGAGAGTGAGCACAGGCAGATAGAGTGGCAGGCAGAGGCAGAGGGAGAAGCAGGCTCCCCGCTGAGCAAGGAGCCCAATGTGGGACTCGATCCCAGGACGCTGGGATCATGACCTGAGCCGAAGGCAGCCGCTTAACCAACTGAGCCACCCAGGCGCCCCAGGGAGTGTCTTTTGTGTGTACACTCATCCTCCTGAGCATGTTGTTATATCATCTCTTGGGGAAGATACAAAAGTCTTCCTGCCTTCTGGGGGGCTTCTGAAGGGGAAGCTTAAATGCCCCTCACGCCCAAACACCTCTACATAGTTTTTGGGAGCCCCTCAAGGGAAGATCACGTCCATGGGTCTGCTCTTCCCAGGACAGCAGCACAGGAGTGCTGGCTGTAAATTTCACTCCTGGCACTCTCTGCCCTTGGCACTTCCTTAGCTACCTTTTGGTCATGCAGAATCATCAGGGAACTGGTTTAAAATTCCCGAGTCACACAAGGAAGGTAAAAGCATAATCTTGGTCCCCTGAGTTTCATTCTTTAGGCGCAGAAGAGAGGAGACTGTTTGCAACTATGCACGTATCTATGGAGGCTGCTGGTGGGTCACCATGCTGGGAAGAAGCAGTAGCCTGGGGCAGGGCAGGTCTGCAGCCAATCTCTCCATTGAATGCTGATGTGCTCGCAGACCTGGCAGGGTGCTGGGGCTTCCACAAGTAACCTGAGGCAAGAAAGTTGTCTCTGAGCTGCCACTTTTCTACAAAGCCATTGTATCTCTGCTCTCCAAAATCCCAGAACTTCCTAAATTAGACTGTAGAGACATTCATTTCATAATTTGTAAGATTGATTTTTACTTTTCTCTCCTGTGTTTCTTTCTCTTGTTTTCCTCTCCATTTTATTATTGATTTTCTCCCCGTTGAGTCTAGTGAAGCTTGTGTTTCCATACTCTGTTTTGGACCTGAAATCCTAAGGTCTCACTGAAGTTCTGCTTTGCTGTGGCTCCTTCCACTGTTTCTGTGGCAGAGCCTAGGGAGGCGGCCCAAGGGCCAGGTATCAAGTGGGCTGGATCTTTTCAAAATAACCCAAACAATATGGACTGTGATCTTGTCTGGTTACATAACCTCTGTGGGTTTCCTTTTTCTTGTCTATAAAATGAGGATAATAATATGTGGCTGCATTTATAGTGTAAGTAGTAAGACAACATGTACATGTATTTTTCCTTTCATTTGTTCATTTTATTCATTCACTGGTAGACTCCTTTATGCTGGATCTGCACACTGAGGATATTTTAATGAACAAGATAGAAAATTGTGACATTTATATTCTAGAAGGGAACCCAGACAATAAACAACTATATGAATCAGGAAGCAGTCTGTTTATGGATGGAGATATAGTATATTATGATGGAGAATCCTGTGTTTGCCAATTATGAAATTAGATGAATACACTATCTTTACCAAGTCCAGCACATACAGCCTGGAATTGTAAGGACCTATTTAGCCAGAGCGATTCCAACCCTCGGATTAAACGGCCATTATGTTGTTTCTGTAGTAAAACATGGTGGACCAGCCCCTGATAATAGAGCCCAAATGCAAGGGTGGGTCAGTTCAGTAAGAGATAACAGAGCCCAAATACAAGGGTGGGTCAGGTCAGGTGGAGATAACAGAGCTGGGATCAGGGATGAGTCCGGCCAGGTGGAGACATCCAATCGGTGGGGTGGGCATACTGTCTCCCTAGCTACCAAGGAGTGTGGGTCCTGCCTTTTGGGCGCCTTTTGGGAGCCAATTCTGACCAAGGTGATAGGCTAGTTCAAATATCTACTAAGGTAAATTGTAATTCAATTGGCCACCCGTGTGTGACCTAGCATGACTGTGCAGCTTTCTCTGTGTGTTACAATCTCATTGGCCACCTGTGTGTGGCCAGGCCCAACTACATGGCCTTTACTCTATAAAAGTTAGTCGGTAAGGCAGGGAGGGGTCGCCCTCTCTGTAAGAGAGGTGGCCCTGACCAGTCAGTTTGATTCTCGATGCTTGGCGTGAAATAAAGCTTTGCTTGACCTTTGCTTTGTATCAATCTTGCTCCTTTGATTACGGACCTTTCAGAAGGAATTCCATGAATGATCCCTCTGAGGATCTCTTTAAGTAATGCAGTGCTGCTAACAGGATGTCTGGTGTTTGGGCAGCCCCATGCAGAAGAGAAATGTGCTTTGAAAGACAGAAAGATGGGATGGTTCAGAGCAGGAAATTTGGTGTCAGAGCATTGTTGTCTACTAATTTATAACCTTGGGTGTGTTACTTAACCTTCCCAAGTCTCAGTTTTCCAAGCAGGAGTGATGAAGGCTAACTTCACAAAGCCTTTGAATGTAGTCAGTACTCAATAAATGTTACTTTTAAATGACTTTTCCAGAATGCCATATGGAATTATGCACTTTGTAGATTCTTTCACTTAGTTACAGGGTTTCTTCCACTTAGTAGTAGGCATTAAAGTTTCTTCCATGTCTTTTTTATGGCTTGATAGCTCATATATTTTTAGTGTTGAATGATACTCTATTGTCTGGATGCACCACAGTTTCTTTCTTTATTCACCTGCTGAAGGACATATTGGTTGCTTCCAAGTTTTGGCAGTTATGAATAAAGCTGTTAAAAGCAACCATGTATAAGTTTCTGTGGGCATTAATTTTCAATTCCTTTGTGTACATATTGATAGCCTGATATTTTTTTATTGACATATTAACAGAAAAAATAATTTTCTAACTTATTTTAAAAATATAATTGACCTATCAATTCATAACTATTCATTGCTGCTTCAGAGTTATTGATTCAGATTGAATCAAAACCTAATTTGTTCATTAACTCAGTAAATATTTACAAAGTTTCTCATAAGATACTGAACATGGGGCTGGAGATAGAGGGAGAAATCAGCTTTCACCTCTAAGATTAGTCCAGAAACACAGACAAGGAAATAAAGGAGTGCAGTATAAAGGAATGCACAAGAGTGAACAGATGTGAAAAGAATATAAAGGTCAATTCTGCATGATGAGGCTGCTTTAGGAAAGGGTTTTAGAGGAGGCAAGATAGCAGGTCATCCCCTGAGCCTCCCTTCATGTTTCCCCCAACCCCTACAGTTATAGCTGCGCTCCACTCTCCTGAAGCATTGCACTTTGATGGGCATGCATGATAAACTGTCTCTGCGGTGAAGGTAACTGTCTTCCAACAGCAAAGACTGAATTCACATAAGAGCAGAGTGAAGGGAAATAAATTGATGTGGCAACAGCCATTTTGCATGTGGGAGCAATAGGAGTTAGTGACTAAGGAGATTAAGTGGCAAAATTGAGAGGAAAGATGTATTCCTAGGGTAAGCCTGGACTATATATGTTTATCTATGGGTGGTCATACAAAACATGTGTAGACGTGTAATTTCTCTGCCTTAAGGGGAATTTGATATGATTATGGCCATGATTTTTAATCAGGTGACATGAAGATCATGTCCTGGATGTTGACATGAGGTTTCCCTGCCCATTAGTCAGAAAAGCATTTTTTTTTAACTTTACTAGGGATAAGATGAGTTGTTTTTGATACATTTATTCAACATGACCAGTCCTCTATTTTGGCTTCCCTGAGCACCCTTTGCCATCCTCTCATCTTACTGATCAGAACTGATAGCTAACTGGACTCCATTTTCCTGCCCCTGGAAATCCAGAAGAAGCATTTCCCTTTTTTTCTGCTTCACCCAGAGCAGATCCCTCTGATTTGAGCTGTGTGACCATGCTTAGTCCCTATTCACAGTTCCATCTAGTGTAGCTGATTTGTGACTCCTCTCTACAATTGTGCTGATTACTTAAATTGAGTCTTCATGATCAGGCATTTAGCACAAGTTTCAGATGCAAAATTGTTTACAAATTCAGCCTTTCTTGAGTTTGAACTCTAGATGTGAGAACTATATTTACATAAATCCATGAGTGCTAAAAGGCAGGGACAGGTCCCATTAAATACTCATCATGCCAGCTTCCTGCTTGCCACAGGTGTGCTAGAGTAGCTGAAACCCTATAGGTGTTTGGGTAATTTCTTATCTTGGGCATTGTCATGCTAAGATGAGCTGGATACATCTCTGGGTAAGAATACTCTTCAATTCCTCTTCGCAATCTCCTACCACTGAACCATCCCTACATTTTAACCAGTACCATCATCACCTCCCCCACCCTGGCTGCTAGTCAAGGCCCTGGATGTTTAATTCCTTATATCAAACCTTCCTGACTTCAGTCTACAGGGGCTGTTAGACATTTCTTAGGAATCTCTGCATATTTCTTCACCTTGCCAGCTTCTCAGTCCTATGGACTTTTCCCATGTATTAGCTGCTACCATACCCACTGGACCATGAGATTCTGTAGTAGGTCCTGATGAATGTCTTGTCCTGGAGTGTGTGGTTTCTAGTGGCTCTTACTATGAAGCCATGCCTACTAGTCACTTTCTGAGGGTATGGCTTCTTTGACTACCTTCAGATTTGGATGAGCTACCATGCCATATTTAGGATCTTGCTGTCCAAGCAGTTGCCAAAAGCCTGGATAGCAAGATCCAACAGAAGGGGAGTTAACTCCACATGAAGTAAACTAGACAAATGCAAACTAGGATACAAGATGGAGACAGAGAGTTAAATTTTCCCCCTACTCTGCCATGGTGTGCTTTTTCCTGTAGCCTATGTGAAGAAATTCCATATAATCAAACACATAAATATGCAGAATGATGTTTTTTTCTCCAAGGCTCATTATGAAGCAAAGACCAGTGCAGTATCACATAATCCTGAATTACTTTTCCTTCTTTTCTCCCTCTATTATTTCTTTCACTTTCACACTAAGAATACATTTTCTAAATAAAGCATGTTTATTTTTAAAAAATTTTTATTATGTAATGTTAGACACCATACATACATACATGCATCATTACATCACAAACATACATCATTAGTTTTTAATGTAGTGTTCCATGATTCATTGTTTGTGTATAAAACCCAGTGCTCCATGCAATCTGTGCTCTAGAGCCTTAATACCTATCACCAATCTCACCCATCCCCCCACCCCCCCCTTCTGAAACCCTCAGTTTGTTTCCTGGAGTCCATAGTCTTTCATGGTTCATTTTCCACTCTGATTTCCTCCCCTTCATTTTTCCCTTCCTTCTTGTAATGTCCTTCAAATATAAAGCATAAGTTTAAATCTTCATATCAGTTTTTCCCCTCTAAAGAAAGTAGGCTAAATGAATCATCCCAGGAATGGTTCTAGAAAGCTAACTATCAGAGTGCAATTCTGGAATTGTATTATGTTATGACTTTGTTAATATTTATTAATTGTGGAGCATAGGGTGCTGATGGTAAATCATAGTTCTACAACAGACAACAAGAAAAATAGAAATGGAGAAGTTTATTACTCACAGGTCCTGGAGGAAGTACACAGTATGCTTCAAGAGGCTACATGGAAAGGTCAAGGCAGAGTGCAGACAGAGAGCAATTGGACCTGGGGCACATGCCTTTATTAGGATCTGTGGGTGGAGTGTTTTGGGACTCCTGGGCTAAGGCTAGATTGGTCAGTTCAAACCAAAACGAGTTCAAAACCAAACTAAGGACTGCACAGGGGAATGCAGTGAAGGCACAAGAGTTTGTTGATCACAAGGGCTACTGGGAGATTATATTGAGAATTTACATTTGCTTGCAATTCTGTGAGCTGTTATCTAGGTTGTGCACTTGCCTGAAGTTTTAGTGTCAGTTTATGGTCCTTGCAGGCTGCCTGGACAAACAGAACGCATGCTGGGGCAGTGATAGCATGGAGTAGCTTAGCTAAACTATCAACACATTGTTTGTTTGACAACAATTAGAATCATATTGATGGTGGTAAGTGGTATAGTAGGAACCTCTAGTATTCAGGGTATTTTATATGGTTTTCTTTGAAAGAAGAGCCTAAGACCAGTTGTTGAATGCAGGAAGTTTCTGTGGGATGTGATCTCAGGGAGCAGAAGTGAGGAAGAGGGGAGATTAGAAAAAGAATGAAGTATCATATGGTTTCACTTACTTGTGGAGTATAAGGAATAACATGGAGGACATTGGGAGATGGAGAGGAGAAGTGAGATGGGGGAAACCGGAGGGGGAGACAAACCATGAGAGATTGTGGACTCTGAGAAACAAACAGAGGGTTTTGGAGGGGAGGTGGGTGGAGGGTTGGGTGAGCCTGGTGGTGGGTATTATGAAGGGCATGTATTGCACGGAGCACTGGGTGTGGTGCATGAACAATGAATTTTGGGACACTGAAAAGAAATAAAATAAAATAAAATGGAAAAGAAGAGAAAAGAATGAAGGGAGGCCAATATAAACATGTGCTATTGAGATAACCTGTATGAGAAAAAAAGGTTTAAATTTTTCTGGACTCTTGATACAGAATGCCTCCCAGAATCTTTCATTTGAAAATAACGAGAATGAGCATTTAATCAGAGTCCCATCTTATATTGTTTAAGAATTGTGTAACTGTCCCTCAGGACAACATACTGCTTAAAATATAACCTATGAGAAATTATACCAGTTACCAAGCATGCTTAGATATAGCCTTAAGAAAAACGTGTACTGGCTATAGGCCTCTAGGGGAGAGGACAATATCTGTCCTTGAAGCCGAGCAACTGGGAACACCTGGCTCGCTCAGGACCGAACGCCACCTGCTTCATTTTTCCATTATCTCCCCTTCCCCAGAGAGCATCAGCAGTTAGTCAGACAATCCTTTCATTTGAGCTTGCTCACTATAGGTCATGTACTATGTAACCAGACATATTTTGCCTTTCTTCTTATATATCTACAAGACTCAGGTCAAGGTGTAATCTACTCTGGCTTCTTTGTTGGTTGTTAACTCACTTTCTAATAAATATGAGACTGAGGAGTTGCTTGGGGCGACAGTCTTCTCTACTGTCATACCCTGCTCCCATTCTTTTGTAGCTGACTTGTTTGTGTCTCATTCTTCTCCTATATGCCATCAGGAGGTGGCAAATTGTTTCCAGAGATGTCAGCTCCCCAGGACTTCTACATTACTCTCGTGCTTGAGATAGTAAACCCAGGCAAGAGATGGTTCAGTATCACATAACAGAATCTCAATGCCCAAGTGTAACAGATTGACTCTGGTAGCAAGAGGCTATGGGAGAGGAAGGAAAAGTGAGGAAAGAAGTAGAATGAGATGACATCTGTTGCTTCAAGGGGGACACTTCCACGAGGAGGTGAATCTGTATTTGCACAGTATTATCTGTCTCAAAAATGGCTAAAATTAGAGGTGGCCTAAAGGAATGCTATGGGAAACCAAAGAGATCTGCTCTGGTCTGTCCTAGCATCATTGAGATGAGCTGTGCTTTAGTTTATATCTTTACAGGAGTCCACCTTCCTTGCCTCAGGGAACAGCAATTGAACCATAGCAATTCATGGAGTACTACCATGAATTTAACCAGGGGAATCTCTAGTCACAGCTACTATTCTGTATATGGTAGGATTAGTGGAGTAGATAAAAACAGTGTGCCAACTATCATTTTATTGCCTCTCACCTCCGAACCTATCTTTCTTTGCCTGGCTTTATTATATTAAACCTGGACCCTGTAAACATTACCAGTGGGTACAATGTTGCTAGTGGGAACAATGTTATACTTTATCAGTGTAGGCCCTGGAGAAAAGCTACAGGGCATAACAAAGATTGGGACCTCTATTGCTGATTCTAGTGTATTTGCTTTTTTCCTACTACAAAGTGGTTGGCTGCTGGAGCATGGAGGGGCCCCAGTGGCTCTCCAGTGAGTTTCTCTGGCAATGCAGAGGACAGCTTCCTGTTGACCAGTTCTGGTCCACCAAACTCTGGAGGATTTCCCAACCACAGAGCTGACCACAGCCATAAAGTCTGACTCTTAGCTTTGTGGGTGAGCCTTCTTCCTTCTTTGGCTACACCCCTTCTCTTCTAGAAGTAGTAAGCTACTTCATACATTTGTTATGCTTGTATTCCTTAGAGTTGTTTATTTTTTTTATACTTTTTTCAGTAATTAAGTTTTACCATTTTACTAGTAACTAGTTCTTTATATTAAGATTTCCCTATTCAGATTATTCAAATGGCTGCTCTCTTGACTGGACCCTTACCATTACATCATTACCATTATTTTGACTCCTGACACACAGCTGCTTATCTGGTTAGTACTTCTTTGCCAAATCTCATAAGGAAGAGCCCAGGAAGTTTGTCTTTATATACCCCAGGACAGACTGTACTTGTACTTGTGCCTCTTAGCTCTGCTAACCTTGATCGCTTACATAATATAGCTCAGGGGAATTTGGACGGCCCTGACATTCTATGGATCATTGTGATGGTCAGAGAACATCGTGCTAGGAACTGGATGGCAAAAACTGGAAACTATACACATAACTTCATAAGATGCAGGCATACCAAAAAATGGGAGATACAAATCATGGCAGTGCATTAATTTCTATAAAACTTTGGGTCTAGGTCTAGAGTGTGATGGTGCACCCCTTTTAAGATGAAGGATAAATTGCTTCGCCTCACATTTTCTACAACTAAGAAGAGGCTTGTTGACCTCTTTGGATTTCTTTTCATTGCATTTGCAAATACTTCACTGACTACCAGTGAGTCCTGCTGTGATTTGTGACAATTGTCCTGGAAATGTTTCCAGACCCTCGTTCTTCCTGCCCTGTTCTTGCCCGACTCCTTTCTCTTCCAGATCCTAATTGCCAGCTTTGTGACCTGCCCACTCTTCAGGTGTTGAATCTGCTCTCTGGGTTGCATCATAGGTCTCCCTAGAAGATTTTGGCTTGGCTGTGACTTTGGCTCTCAGCACTTTCAATGCCTATATTAAAAATTCTGCTCTCCAGCTCCAGTGCCAGGCCTGTGTCCTGGCAACGCCAGTAGACTCTCTGAAGTGCAACCCAATCCATGCAGCTAGCTATCTCTGGAGCTGAGTGTGGGTTATCTGAATTCACTGAAGCCCTTATTGGACAGGAGGTTGTCCCAGATAGAGTGCTCAGCTCCTTATATGAGTGGGAGTTTTGCAGGTAGAAATCAGAGAATTAGTATGGGGCCCATGTTGAGGTTCCACTGCAGCTAATACAGGACAACTATAACATGCAAAGGGGAAATGAGGATTTTGTGGAACACAGAAACTTCCTCCAGGGCTCATAGGAGAAACCCGGGACTCTGGGAATTTCCAGTTTTAGGAGGGCAATAGAATGTAGACTCTTCCATGTGTAAGGATTTAAGCCAATCTCATTTAGAAGCTCAGGAGTAGGGTGAACTCAAATTATCTGACTTAAGCAAAGTAAAAGTAAAAATTTTATAAATGCAGGGGTACCTGGGTGGTTCAGTTAGTTGAGCATCTGCCCTTGGCTCAGACCATGATCTTAGGGTCCTGGGATCAAGTCCCGAAAGGGGCTCCCTGCTCAGCAGGGAGTCTGCTTCTCCCTTTCCCTCTGCCTCCTCCCTCTGTTATGTTATCTCTCCCCCCCCCAAATAAATAAATATAATCTTTTAAAAAATAAAAAGAGGTTATAAGCATAGATCAAATCACAGTTAGGTCCAATCTTGAGCTTGTGTGATTAATAAGCCCCTTCCTCCTTCATGTCCTTTGGTCCACACCTGTTGTCCAGTTATTTGGGAAGTTTCAGCCCCTGTACCCATAGGTTGCTCTAAGGAGAACTGGCTCTTTCCACACTCTGAGCTTCAGGAGAGAGCAACCCTGCTGTGGTGTGATTCCTCTTTCCCTAATTGATTGAAGGTTGTACTGCAAACAATGTCATCAGTGACAAAAGGATCTGTTACATGGAAGGAAACAGGGCTAAAGAGCAACTGCCAGAAAAATCCACATGGAGAAATCAGCATGGTCTAGGGAAGGTGAGAAGGTATCAGGGACACTGAGGCATATTAAATTGTGCAGGGAGTATGTTGGGTAGAGGCAAGAGTCAAGAAAGGTTAAAAAGTGGGACCTCTTGAAAACTTCCCAAGACTAACACCCCACCCCAGGATGTACTTTGCATCAGAGGGGATGGCAAAGGCTCTTGGGACAGTACTGGTCAGCATGGCTGGAGTGAGAGGCAGGCCAGTGCATTGGGGCTCATCTCTGCAGCCTGATGATCTTAACTTTTATTGCCCAAGTGACCTGAAGCAAATGATTTAAACTCTTTAAGCCTTAGCTTCCTATTCTGTAAAATAGGGGTAATGATTATACACACACACACACACACACACACACACACACACACACACATAAGATTTTTTATATATTTATATATAATTATGCATAGTTATATATATTTTTAAAATATTTTATTTATTTATTTGGCAGAAAGAGAGAGAGCACAAGTAGGCAGAACAGTAGGCAGAGGGAGACAGAGAAGCAGGCTCCCTGCTGAGCAGAGATTTTTCCCCACGTGTGGCTTGATCCTAGGACCCTGAGATCATGACCTAAGCTGAAGGCAGATTCTTAACCGACTGAGCCACCCAGGTGCCCTATACTTACATTTCATAGGACTATTGGTGAAGAATAAAATGATATCAAGCATATTAAAGATTTACCCAGGTACCTGACACACAGCAAGTACTCAGCAAATATAAACTGTCCTTTTTGTACTTCAAGGGAAAAGTGGGGCCAGAGATCCCAGAGGGGAAATGCCACCTGACCCAGGTCTCAGAACCTATTCTATCCTTGTTCTCCTCCCTGGGGGGCAGTATGCAGAAGTGACAGTAGCATCAAAATAAGGCCTAGGAACCCAGGGCCCCAAACTGTTGTGTTGCCAATTTACCAGGTCCTTTATTCTTGCCTCTTTATTCTCTCTGTATCTCACTTTCTTTGTTTACAAAATGGGTCATTGCTCTCTGACATCATGTGAATATTTAGGGCCTGAAACAAAATGGACAGAAGAAATTCACAAGTTTGGAGGGGTCACAGGTAGTACAGACAGGAAGGAGGGACATTCCAGGGAAGCCTCAAAGGTGGATGCTGATGGTAGATCCCCATTACTGTGCGGAAGGTAGCATGAAATCTGTGTCTACAAGGGGAGCAGGAAGAGAGAAGGTGCTAAGGTGTCAAGGGGGTGTTTCAGATTGGAGCACCGGGATGTCAGGGCTTTGGACCCCATCCTTCTGTGCTCTGAGGCAAGCCAGTGAGATCCCACAACCCTCAGTGTGTGGACCAATGGGAAATACCTCTCTAATGTTGATAAGTTGTGCTTTGGACATAAACACATGAGACTGTTCTGTATTTCCACTGGGACACAATGATGAGAGGTTCTTTGTTTTCATGTAGGGGAAGAGACCAAGAGCAGCTGTAACAAAATTCAGACAAAGGAGGAGAGCTCAGTCCTGCCGCAGAAAATCTCCATACTAAGGAGGAAGAAGGTATGCTTCACATTGTAAATAGTACGTAGACAGCTGAGAATTAATATGATCACTCAGGAGACTTCTAGGATGTCATGGGAACAAAGCACTGAACAGTGATGAGAACCCACCACTTGGGCCCACCACTTACCAGTTGTACATCCTTGAGCCAGTCTCATAACCTCTCAGAGACTTAGCTGCCCATTAAGCTTTTGGTTCTGCAGAGTGGTGGTTGGTAGGACTCCAAGTACTGCTCTGAAGTGGTGTAAGTACATCAGCTCTATGACATGTCCCTGGAGCACATCAACAATTTACAACTTGGTGCAGAGCAACTAAGCCTTCCTGTTTGCATACTGGGTTAAATGTGGGGAAGGGCAAATGGAGTCTGGTTTTGGAAATTTGTCTCATCTACAGTTCCCTCTCTTTCACTAGGACTCATAGCTCAAAAAAATCATGGCTTAAGTCAGAAGTATTTCTATTCTTCCCCATACTATGACCTTGAACAAATCCCATGATGATCTGATGAGGTGCTGGGGGTTAAAGCTTTCTGTAACTTTGAAAGACCTATGGTATTAGTGGAACTTCATTATTACAATCTTTAAAAGCCTATCATTTCTCCTCTGGGCATGACCACTACAAGGTGTTAGGCTTGGGCTACCTGAGTCCATCTTATGGCATCAGAGTGGATCCACAAGTCTGTGCAGGAAAATGGAAAATGCTTCCAGGCTGTTCCCTAAAAGGAAATTCTCCAGACATTCCTATGACCAGGCAGCTTTCTGGAAACACCACCCCCAAGGTACTGATGGCTCTTCTCTACAAAAAGCTTCTCTGACCATGTGGGCTAGATTTTTGAGGAAAGCCCTATCACCTGCAGTCCTCTTTGGTCTCCTTTTTGCACTGCCTATCAATATGAGGGTAGGATTTGTGATATCAGAGAACAATTTACATCTGGAGACATATGTGGAATTTTAGCCTAAGGAGCAACTTTTGGCTTAGTGCTGATTAACCTAGCTGGTGGGCCCCTCACAGATTATTTCCCCAGTGTTTGTGAGGAAGCTGGCCCATTTCTTGGGCTCACTCCTTGAATGATAGATTACTTGTCTAAGAACCCATCTTTTCATGTACCCTTTGTTGAAATTTCCTCAGTCTCCCAGAACCAATTCAAAGGTGAAAACTTTTATTTTTTTTAAAGATTTTATTTATTTATTTGACAGACAGAGATCACAAGTAGGCAGAGAGCAGGCAGAGAGATAAAGAAGGAAACAGACGCCCCACTGAGCAGGAAGCCTGAACTGAGCCGAAGGCAGAGGCTTAACTGACCAGGTGCCCCAGGTGAAAAACTTTTGTATACACACCACCCACCCCTTCCATATCGAACATGTGAAAACATGATGCTTTGCTTATAACTTGATCATGACATTTTCTTTTTCTGGCCATATCCTGTTGCCATTTTTGTAAGTGGCTTATCTCCTTCCTAATTCTAGTTTTTCCTGAGGCCAGGGATCCTCTTCATCTTTTTTGTGCCCTCTGCTGTAAACTCTGCCCTGTGTCCAGTGAGAGGCACAGTCACTCCATGCCACTAGTAAGATGCCTTATGCTGTTTGGTATTCAGCAGTAGTTTATAAAGAAGTTTCATGTGTGTTATCTAATTAATGCTTCTTCAAAATCCCCTCATCTGTGTCCCTTGAGCTCAGGGACCATGGCTGATCATCATGACTGATCAGCCATGGTCCTTGAGCTCAAGGGACACTGCAGTTCTTAATGTAGCTTTGGGCACAAAAGAAATATACCATGAGTGTTTATTGAGTAGATTCTGAAGGGATTGTCCTCATTATGGAGGTGAGAAAATGGAGGCCCATTGAGTTTAAGTGACCATTTTAAGGTAAGCATTAGAGACTAGACACAAATTCAGGTTTTCCAATTCTAATGGCAACACTTTTTCTAGCAGAAGAGAATCCAGTAAGAGGTATAACCATCATAAGGCTATGATTACGTTTCTTAGCCTCCTTGGTCAGGAGAAAGCAAGGTCCTTTCCACTGTGGCTCCTGGCCTCTCTTTCTATTCCAGCTCAAATATTGCTCATTCTTTTTTTTTTTTTTTTAAGATTTTATTTATTTATTTGACAGAAAGAGATCACAAGTAGGCAAAGAGGCAGGCAGAGAGTGAGGAAGGGAAGCAGGCTCCCCGCTGAGCAGAGAGCCCGATTCGGGGCTCGATCCCAGGACCCCGAGATCATGACCAGAGCCAAAAGCAGAGGCTTTAACCCACTGAGCCACCCAGGCGCCCCAAATATTGCTCATTCTTGAATACAAATCCCAAGGCTAAACCCAGAACTTCCTAACAAGTGGGCATGGTGTCTGATTGTTCTGAGAACAGGTTCACACATAGATTGAGATTTGGATTCCTCATCCCTCCAGGTTGGAGCTTAGCACTGCCGGAGATCCCAGTATAGGGATCCTGCCTCCAGGTAGCCAATAGCAACCTCATCAATTGATCCTTGCTTGGCTTAGCAATTTTACCATACTCCTTGTGTGCCTGCCATAAAATAAAACAGGGACAAGGTAAGCATCACCCATACCCAATACACACACACACACCTCCTCCTCTAAATAGCTCCTGGTTGCAGAACACCTCTCCTAGACAGGTCATAGACAGTTTTCCTGGTTGTCTCACTCTTGTCCAGGCTGCGGTGTGCCCTCCCTAGCTCACTTTAAAGAAATGTCCCTCTTCCTTGCATTCCCCAGAGAGCATCCCATGAGGGATGCCTTCTTGCATCCAAGTCACCCAACCCCAGGCTTTGGAGTGAGACAGATCTGGGCTCAATTCTAGCTTCTCAGGTTCCAGCTGTGTACCCTGGGAAACCATTTATTTAGTCCCTCTGTTGATCCACTTCCTCCTCTGTAAGACGAAGAAGGACTGGAATGGGAAAAAAAAATATGTGCGGCATTTAGCAAAGTGCCAAGCACAAGGTATGTTACCATTATCATCATTATTGTGATCACCCAGATTTCACTGTCATCTGAACATCTCCATCTGGATGCATCAGTTTGACAAAAATCAGATACCATGCAATAAGAATGCAATAGCATTATGAAATATTCCTGCACAATAGCAAGAAGCTAATCAAGCCTCTATATTTAAGCTCCAGGTTACGTTTAAGTTAAACTTACCATTTGGTTAAATACAAAATGTGGGAAATTCTATAGGAACAAATGACCCAGTTTCAACAAAATAAATGGCATGTAAAAAGGGGGAAAGGAGAAGTGTGACAGATTTAAAGTTAACAACTCCAATGTGTGCACTTTATATAGATCCTGATTAAATATACCAGATGTAAAAAGGCTTTTTTAAAGAAAATAAAAAAAATTGAACATAAGCCAAGTATTATTTGATATTAAAGAATTGTTAGAAATTTTATTAAATGTGATTGTAGAATTGCAGTCATGGATTAAAATATTTATAATCATAAATAAACTCAAAGTTTTTTCAGATAAAATTAGTATAATGCCTGGGATTTGCTTTAAAATCTGCAGGGGGAGAGGAGGGTGAGTAGGTGAAATAAGATGGGCACAAGAAGATACTTTGAAGCTATAAGATGGGTACATAAGGGTTAAATGGACTGTTCTTTACTATTCTTTACTTTCATGCATGTTGGAAAATTTCTGTAATGAGATAGGTATAAAAGTAAACAAAGCTGTCACTGATCTGACTTTTCCATTTTCCTCCAGTTGTGGCACAGCTGCATATACTTTGATGGGGGGACTTTTCCAGACCCAGGAACCAGAGGGGACTGACTTCCACACATTATCAGCCCATCTATCCCACCATATCTGCCACCTGCCATTCAGGCCCCTGCTCCAGCCCTTGACCTACTCAGCCATATACTAGATATGCATGATCTCTGGCCAATGACCTAACCCCTCTGAGCCTCAGAATCTCTTCTCAAAACTGGAAATGTTTACATGAATGTCCTAGCTTGAACATTCATGACACATTACTCTTTCCTCCTCTCCCAACCTCTAGTTTCTCCTGGTTTAGACAAACCTCAGATGGGTAGGCAAGCCAAGCACTTGTAACCCTATAGATAGAACACTGATAATATGAAGGAGGAAGACCTGGATGTCTTTGGTGTATGGAATACAGCTGTGGCCAAGCTGCCTCCTCTTTCCTGTGCAACTTCGTGAATCATAGTTTCAAGATTCTCAGCTAAAAATGTACCATTCACTGTCATGAAGCAGTTCTACATGAAATCAAGAGTTCTTAGCTATGCAAGTTTTATATATTGGCCTAGAAATGGAAAATCTGGGCCAACTTAATATCTTTGTTCAAGAATTTGTAGATATTGATGCCAAGAATATTTTACTAGCTTTCTACAGCTCCAGTGAGGAATGAACCAAAGGAGCCCAAAGGAGCTGCATTTGACCCCTGTGGATTCAGATTCCACCACAGGTGTGGGCTTGAGACACAGGTGTGAGTAAGAGGTGGAGCCTGGTGTCTGCCACTGTCTCAGCAGAGGGGACGAACATGGAGGACCAGCAGCCCAGGCAGTGTCAGGCCTTGGAGGCAATGGTAAGAATTTTGATTTATATTTAAAGGAATTGGGAGACTTTGGAAAGTGATACAATCTGATTTTCATTTATAAAATGATCACAACTGAACTCATATCTTTAATTAGTTGTAATTAGTTCTTCACAAAATTAATAAAATTAATGAAGCTTTTAGATCAAGTGGTATTCTGTAATGAGCCTGCACCTGGGATATTTGTTAAGACCTCAGAGGTCGGCAGAGTAACAGAACAAGTCATGCTCATATGACCCAGGCACCTATTGAGGCAGAGTCCCCATCGATGCCCTGACAGAAAGATGCAGGCCTCCCAGGCTGCACTGGAAGACTGAAGCTTGGTAGATCTGGATGTTGCTCAGTAATCTTATCCTCTTTCCCAGTCTTTGCCAAAGGTCATTCATTTAGTTTGTTTCCCAGCTGTTTAGTTGTTCATGGCATATGGGCAAGGCCTGAAGGTGACCTGCTGGTACACCCTCTCCTGCCTACTGGCTCCCTCCCCATTACCAGATAGGTCCTGGTTAGATATATCCCTGGCAAGCTGGCCTCAGCCTCATAAGAGACTGCTCCTCAACTCCTGGTATGAGGAAATCTTCTTCTTAGGATCTCAGACAAGTCTCATCTCCTGTGCCAAAAACCTTTTGTTCTGACCTCCAGGAGTTAAGCAATAGCCAGTTCTTCCCCTCCTGCGGGTCACCCATTATCCATCTGTATAAGTGTCACCACCTAGGGGTTGTTTCTGTAGCCAGTTTCCATTTCACTGAATGCCCTTCTCCCAGTCTTCCAAACCAGGAAGGCTTTTTCCTCTGTCGGAACTGTCTGGAGCTACTGGTGGGGGGTGTATAAAAAGCCTGCACCCACTCCTATCATTTTTTATTGATTTTCTTTGCCTTTATAGTCAATATTTTAATAAATATTGCATTTTATGTTACATATTGTTTTTTATTTTTATTTATTTATTTATTTATTTGGGAGAGAGAGAGATCACAATTAGGCAGAGAGGCAAGCAGAGAGAGAGGGGGAAGCAGGCTCCCCGCTGAGCAGAGAGCCCAATGCGAGGCTCGATCCCAGGACCCTGAGATCATGACCAGAGCCAAAGGCAGAGGCTTAACCCACTGAGCCACCCAGGCCCCCCTACATCTTGTTTTTTAATCTTCTATAACATTATAAGTATTTTTCACTTTATTTATGCCATACATTAGTATGTATGCATATGTATGTATGCATGTATTTATTTTTAATTTAATTTTATTTTTTTCAGTGTTCCAAGATTCATTGTTTATGTAACACACCCAGTAATCCATGCAATATGTGCCCTCCTTAATACCCACCAGCAGGCTCACCTAATCCTCCACCCTTCTCTCCTCCAACTCTCTTACACTGTTGGTGGGAATGCATGTTGGTGCAGCCACTTTGGAAAACAATGTGGAGACTCCTTAAGAAATTAAAAATAGAGATACCCTATGACCCTGTAATTGCACTACTGGGTATTTATCCCAAAGATACAGATGTAGTGAAAAGAAGGTCCATATGTACCCCAATGTTCATAGTAGCAATGACCACAATCACCAAACTGTGGAAAGAGCCAAGATGTCCTTCAACAGATGAATGAATAAAGAAGGTATGGTCCATATATACAATGGAATACTATGCCTCCATCAGAAAGGATGAATACCCAACACGGATATCCTCCATCAACATGGAGGGGACGGGGAGATTATGCTGACTGAAATAAGTCAAGGAGAGAGAGTCACCCACTCCTATTTTAACTTCATCAACAATTGGGTAAATCTCCTTGGCATCTTCAGAGGAAAAATTTTATTATAATTCTTAAAAAAAAACACTCAGAAATATCAGTGTGATCATTATAATGCATTATTCAGCTAGTTAAATGCACTGTAAAAAAAATACCACAAAATCTATCTTCATTTTAAGGGCATCTGTTGTTTCTTTCAAATGATTAGCTGTCACTGAATCATGAATTTTTTATTTTATTGTGTGTCTAAGGCTATTTGTTCTAATTGAGGTCATGCATGAAACTAAGCAAACTTACCTCAGCCTGTAGAAACAGAGCTTTCAGCCTTTCTTTAACAATCCTAAATATCCTGGATGATCAAAACTCAAGAGTGGCAAGTTCCAAGCCTGTGAACAGGGATGTGAGAGTCATGTGATCTCAATCCCAGCATTGCAGGAACACTGAAGCCTACCAGGACCATTGAGGCATCACAAACAGGAGTTTAGCCCAGGTCTTCCCCGCCTGCCCATTGCCATGCTGATTCACTAGAGAGGACTGTCTGAAGAGAGGGAGCCCTGGGAGTTCCCTGTCTCACTACTGCTGGCTCAGGTTGGTGTTAGGCAGATTCAGAGCCACTGTGGCAAATAGGAAGCTGGGACTGCAAGAAACAAAAGCTGGGAATAAGGGAGGTCCTGAAACTAATATTCTCCTCTGAGACTCTTTCCCTGAGAGATTCATCCTCATCCTGTTGGCTCATCTACCATGTTCCAGGGCACAGACAGGAGGAAGGGGTAGTCTGAGACAGTGCAGGTGAGGGTTGGGCTTGAGGGGGCAGGGAAGGAGAAAGCATGTTTACTAAGAGGCCTCTGTGTAATGAGTGTTATAAGGAATAAGGCAAAACTAAAGAGTGACAATGATAATGAGCTGATGTAAGACAGTTTTATGGTTTTCCCTCAGGCCACATGAAATCTACCAAGCATAAAAAATGGAAATAAAAACAGAAATAGAGTTGTCCCTTTCAAAGGACTGTTCTGAAGCCAACACTGCACATAGATGGGTTTGGCCTTGTATGGGATGGGTGTCATACTGAAACCTCATTCTTATCCCTTTCCCTAAGTGACCCCCACATTCCCTCTCCCTGCACAGGTCCTTCAGTGAGACATCTCATCCCCACTTCATTCCAACATCCAGAGACCATGTCTTTCCCATCTTCCAGATTCTTCCTAAGACCCTACTTGATAGCCCCACTCTCGCAGCCTATCCTTCCTTCCCCAGGGCTTTTTCATTCTTTGAAGATGATCCAAGATATTCTATGGCTAAAAGGCTTAGAAATCCAAACAATCTGTTGGATCATAGTACAGTTATAAAAAGCTTATGTGATTTGGCAAAGGTGTTAGTATCAAGACTCATAATGCTGTTGAGTTCTGTGTGTGTGCGTGTGTGTGTGTGTGTGTGTGTGTGTGTGTGTGTGACAGAGAGAGAGGGAGGGAGAACACCTTACACTGTAGGATCCCTACACTCAGTGATGTGATGTTCCTGGGGTAGGATTCCAGTCCTTGTTGCTCTTCTACAAAATCACTGCACATAAGTTCTTTTGAGTATGATATGGAATAATATATACAGTGATGACTCATAGGCTCCTGGCATAAAACTCCCTTTTGGTGATATTATTGTTGGGACACAATAATACAAGTATGGTTCCACACCTTCTGTGGTGTCTTCTAGTGTAATTGAGAAGACATACAGATCAAGGTGTTTAGTATGTTCTAGCCTACTTGGGTGACATAAGGCAAACAAGCACAGGCCTTTGATTTAGATGTGACATAGTCCAGAAGTTCTGGGAAGTTAGGTTCCCATGAGGTTAAGGAGCAATAGGGGAAAGAGAAGGGAGAATGGGCGCATTGGCTCTTGGTCCTGGGAGGTAGTAGTTCTGAGATGCAGTAGTGCATATGACCTCTGTCTTGATAATGTAGGCCTCATATTTGCTCTCTCTCCCTCTCTCATTACATCCTGCCTCTCAGGAGTACCACCCCAATGAAATGGTACCACATAAATTTCTTTGTTTTTAACCTGACTTTTCATTTTATGATAATTAGAGATTCATAGGTAATTGAAAGAAATAATGCAGGAAGATCCTTGTATCCTTTGCTCTTTTTCCCCTGATGATAACATCAGGCAAAACTATAATGCAATATCACAACCATGATATTGATTTGATATGGCCAGGACACATCCCAAGAATACTTACATTGCCCTTGTGTAGGGACACTCCTTTCTGTCCTGTCCTTTTTCCTTTTCCCTTAGTAATTACTAATCTGCTCTCCATTTCTATAATTTTATCATTTCAAAAATGTCATATGAATGGAATTAAACAGTATGCAACTTATTGGGATTGGTGTTTCTTACTTGGCATAATTCCCTGGAGATTCACCCACATCAGTAGCTTACTGAGAGCCTTCCCATGGTATAGAAGTGCCATCATTCTGTTTAACCATTAATCTATAGAAGGACATCTAGGTTGTTTCCAGTTTGGGCTATTATAAATAAAGTTGTATGGGCATATGTGTGGAGGTTTTGTGTGAAAATAGGTTTTCATTTTTCTGGAATAAATGCCCGGAAATGCAATTTCTGGCTTGTATGGTAGAGTACAGTATGGCTATGCCAGTTTATATTCCCACCATTTTATATTCTCAGTATATGACTAATCCTGTTTCTCTGCAATCTCATCAACATTTGGCACTATCACAGTTCTTTTTTAAAATTTTAGGCAATCTAATAGGTGTTTAGTGATATCTTATTGTGGCTTTACTTTGTATTTCTCTAATTACTAATTACTAAAATGTTGAATATCTTCTCATGCACTTATTTACTATCTGCATATTCTTCTCTGTGAAATCTCTATTCATATCTTTTCCCATTTTCCTGTTGTTTTGTTGTTATTTTTCATTTCTAGAGTTCTTTATATATTTTAGATACTACTCCTTTATTGGTTATGTGGTTTACACAAATATTTTCTCCCACTTATGAGCTTATCTTTTTATTCCCTGATAGAGCCTTTTTAAGCTTTTAATTTTGATGAAGTCCAATTTATCAATTTTTTTTATTTTATGGATCATGCTTCTGATTTCAAGTTTGTCCCTAAACCCTCAAATTTTTGCCTATTTTTAAAAATATTCATAGATTTATATTTTATATGTAAGTCAGTGACCCATTTGAAGTTGATTTTTATACAAAATATAAGGTCTAAGTCAATGTTATTATTATTTTTTTTAATCTTTTGACCATAGATAGGTGTCTAACTGCTCTAGCACCATTTGTTAAAAGGGTTATCCTTCTTTCATTGAATTCTTTTGCACCCTGGTAAAAATCAGGTAGACATATTTATGGGTCTATTTCCGGGCTCTCCTTTTTGTTTCATTAATCTATGTGTCTATCCCTCTACCAACACCATGTAATCTTGGTCACTATAGTTGTAAAATATGTCCTAGAATATACTAGAGTGATTTCTCCAACTTCTTTTTCAAAGTTGTTTTAGCTTTTCTTATACTTTTCCCCTTCCATGTAAATTTCAGGATAATCCTGTTTGTGTTTATAGAAGAAAAACCTTGCTAGATTCATGATGTTATAAGTACTGTTATTATACACAACTAATGAATCAATGAGCACTACATCAAAAACTAATGATGTTCTATATGTTGGCTAATTACATTTAAATTAAAAAAAAGATTTTCTTTAAAACTATATTCCAGTTTAGGGAATAATTGACACCTTTGCTATGTTGTCTTCTAACACTTACAATTCTTGAACATGGTGTGTCTACATTTATTTAGATCTTGTCCTATTTCTTCCATTAGGATTTTATAGTTTTCAGCATTTAAGTACTTTTATGTTTTGTTAGATTTACTACTAAGTATTTCACATTGCTTTCAATAATTATAAATGGTATTGTAATTTTAATTTTGGTATCCATGTGTTCATTATTAGTATTTAGAAATATGATTTTTAAGGTCAATATCCTATGTTGTGACCTTATAAACTTACTTATTAATTCTAGACATGTTTTGTGAATTCTTGGTGATATTTTCCTTAGACAATCATATCTGTAAATAGCAACAATTTTTTAAAAATTTTTAAAGATTGTTTATTTATTTATTTGAAAGAGAGAGAGAGAGGTAGAGAGCAAACATGAGTGGGAGGGGCAGGGCAGAGGAAAAGGGAGAAGCAGGTTTTCTGCTGAGCAGAGAGCCTGACATGGAGCAGCATCCTAGCACCCCAGGATCATAACCTGAGCTAAAGGCAGACACCTAACCAACTGAGCCAACCAGGTCCCCATGTTTATTCTTTTCTAATCTGCAGGCCTTTTATTTCCATTTGTTGTCTTATTGTGCAGGCCAAAATTTGTAATGTATGTTGAATGAAAGTTGTTGAATGGACATTCTTATCTTATACCACATTATGGAAAATATTAATCTTTCGTCATTTTGTATAATGCTACCTAGAGCTTTTTCAGGCATTCTTGATCAAGTTGAAGAAGTTGCCTCTATCCTTAGTTTTCTGAGAATTTCAAGAAGTTACTTTCTTGATAGTGTTTTTGTCCAATCATCACTTACTCCAACTTCCCAAAGATCTGTTTTCCTCTAATAGAATATCTTAGTTTTAATTTTATATTTAGTTAGTTTTGTCTTCCATTTTGAGTTAGTTATTGCACACAGTGCAAGATAAGAGTCTAATATCATTCTTTTATATGTGGATACCTAGTTGTATCAACACAATTTGTTGAAAAAAATCTCATTTCTCCATTGAACTGTCTTGGAATTATTTTATTTATATATTATTTATTTATTTATTTTCTTTTTTTGTTGTTGAAAATCAATTAGACATAAATCCATGGATTTATTATATACATTACATAAATGTATAAGTCTATGTTAGACATTTAATTTTATTTCATTGATCTATATGCCTATTTTAACATTGATAACGACACAATCTTGATTACTATAGTTTTTAATCTTTTGAAATTAGGTGTGTGAGTCCTCTAACTTGGTTTTACTTTTTTAAGATTGTTTTGGCAACTCTAGGTCCCTTTACTTTCCATAAGGATTTTAGGATCAGCTTTTCTACTTCTGCAAAATAGACATCTGAGATTTTGATAGCAATAGTGTTAAATCTGTAGATCAGTTTGGGGTGCATTGTCATTTTAACAATATTGCATCTTCCAGTCCAAGACCACAGAATGTCCTCCCATATACTTAGATATTCTCTAATTTCTTTCAATGATTTTTGTAGTTTTCAGGATGCAAGTTTTATGCTTTTTATCCTAAAATTTATTTCCTAAGATTATTCCTAAGTATTTTACTCATTATGATGCTTTGTATATTGAACTATTTTCTTAATTTCATTTTCAGATTGTTCATTGCTAGCATAGAGAAATTCAACTCATTTTTGCATGTTGATTTTCACACTGAAATTTTACTGAAATAATTAGTCATAATAGCATTTTAGAGGATTACTTAGCATTTTCTATAGTGAAAAATGCAGATGTTCTTGTCCTATTCCTTATGGTAGAAAAATTTTTGTCATTCACCTTTAAGCATTTCAAAACAGGTTTTTTTTCAAAGATGTTTGTTGTTAGGTCAAGAAAGTTCTCTTCTACACCTAGTTCATTGATTGTTTTTATCATGAAAGAGGATTTTCTCAAGTGATTTTTATGTGTCTTTTGAGATATTTATATTTTGTTTTCTTTATTCTATACTCTATTGTTTTATACTTATATTTATTGATATTTATATGTTGAGCTAGCCTTGAATTCTTCATAATGGATAATGTTGCTAGGATCCATGTTGTTGGATTCTGTTTGATAGTATTTTATTGAAAGATTTTGCACTTATATATATAAAAGATTATATATGGAATTATTATATATAAAAGATACTGATATGTAGCTCTTTTCCTGTGGTTTCTTTGTCTAGTTTTGACATCAGGTTAATACTAGATCATATAATGAGCTGAATTATGTTCCCTCCCTTCTATATTTTGGAAGAGTTTGTGAAGGATTGGTGTTATTCTGTAAATGTTTGTTAAAATTCACCAACAAGGTCATCTGACCTTGAATTTTATTTGTGAAAAGTTCTTTTAATTTTTTAAAAATTGCTAACTCCATCTACCTACTTATTACAGGTCTATTTAGATTTTTTGTTTCTTCTTGAGTCAGATTTTGCAGTTTATGTCTTTCAAGGAATTTGTTTATCTCCTCTAAGATTATCTAATTTGTTAACATAAAATTATTCATAATCTCTTATAATTTTTTAAATTTCTGTAAAGTTGGTAGTAGTGGCTTCTCTTTCATTTCTACTTTTAATAACTTGACTTTTTTTTTCTTGGTCAGTCTAGCTAAAGATTTGTCAATTTTATTGGTAAAAAAACCCACTTCTGCTTTGTTGATTTTTTTCTATTAATTTTTAGTCCTTATTCCTTTTTCTTCAACATAATGATGATTGTTTCCTTCCATTTGCTGGGTTTAGTTTGTTCTTCTTGTAGTTTCTTAAAGTGGAAAGTTAGGTTATGGATTTCAGATTTTTTTTTAATATAGATGTTTGCAATTTTTGTCTCATATGTTTTGTATGTTTTGGTTTTGTTTCTATTTTACAATATTTTCTAATTTTTGTGGGATATATTCTTTGATATATTGACTGTTTAGAAATGTTTTGCTATTGTTTTACATATTTGTGAATTCCTTAAATTCCCTGGCTTTAAAAAAAATTCTAATATAATCCTTTTTGTAGATAGAGAATGTACTTTTTTTTTAAATCCTCTTAGTTGTATTGGCATTTGTTTTGTGACCCAACTTAATGGTTTACATGTTCCCTGTGTACTTGAGAAGAATATGTATTCTGCTACGGTTGGATCGAGTGTTCTATAGATGTATATCAGATCTAGTTGGTTTATAGTTATGTCTTTTTTTTAAAAAGATTTGTTTATTTACTTGCCAGACAG